>JAKWBJ010000344.1:0-137436 GCA_023159175.1 Wohlfahrtia magnifica | reverse complement strand
CATTTGGAATGCACATCATTAAATTTTTGTTCAGCAGAACCCAATGTC
The DNA here is from genome assembly GCA_023159175.1 of Wohlfahrtia magnifica. NCBI lineage: Eukaryota > Metazoa > Arthropoda > Insecta > Diptera > Sarcophagidae > Wohlfahrtia > Wohlfahrtia magnifica. The sequence goes on along the minus strand of JAKWBJ010000344.1, from coordinate 137,388 downwards.
GGGTTGCTGTATGGCGGTAACAGCCAAGGCTGTAATGGATATCCGCCGTCACCTACAAAATATGTCCACAAAGTTTAATAAACATATGCACTCGTATAAATTTATACACATATACTTTTTTACGCACCTAATAGCCATACTCGAAGCTTTCTTTGCAAATAACTTAGCTCCATAACATTTTTATAAGGGATTGTATTCCACACAAATGAATCATGACAGTCCCCTGTATGTGTAGCATTAACAAACCTTATCCCTATTCTGCTATCACATATCTTTAAATAAATTGTATTGATTACTAAAATCGAAGTTAGTATGTATATATTCATGAAAAAAACTTACGAGTGTGGTATTTAAGCTGTATTTTCCTTTTCTGTTGCAATACAAATGCTTATTTTGTTTTGGGTCTACAATGTTGATATGTGTTCCATCAATACATCCGACAACACTAGGTATTCCAAATTTCTAATAGTATTCTTGGGCTGTCACCCTACTCTCCTCTTCTACTGCATAGCTTTTGCTCCAAAGCATTTTTTCCAGTTTATATCCAAAAATTATTGCTTTATTTGTTTTTGCTAACATTCAACGTAAAATGATAGCTTACTTAAATTTGAACAGCTGTTGTGAAAAGGGAACAAATATTTCACGGGAGTTTTACGATCGCAATTTTCCCTCCGAGGGAGTGAAAGTTTGATGGGAACGAATATCTCTCATATTATTCACGATAGGGGTGATTATTAATTTCGAATATTCTATAATGAAATGGTGTAAAATTATAGTACACAAAAAGAAATCGGACTGGCAACAGCGTTATACATGCAGATGGTAGCACTCTTAATTAGTACAGCTAATTATGGCAATTATAAAGTCTCGACACAAACCTTCGTCACGCCAATATCCCCACCAGAAGGGGCAGAAGCCGAAGCCACACCCTCTTACGCTGTCTACCCTCCCTGCCAACAGATGGCAACGGGGAAAGGCAGCAGATAACCCACCACTTGCAGAACTATCAGAGACAGCCGGAGCTCCAGCACCACCAGCAGCAACAACACCACTTTTGGCCGAAGCCGAACCAGCAGCAGCAGCCTCTACCGCAGTGGCAGACTTAAGCCGCTTGGTCCATGACTTGCCATTGCTCAGTTTACCCTCCACTTTCGACCCCGAGCTACTCAGCTCGCTCTCCGTATGACGGGATGGGTCGGGAGGAGGTCCCATAACCTCGTTAGTGACAGCCCCATACGCAGCGTAGAAGGCGTCACCCTTCGCCGCGGTGGTAGGGCGGTGTACCGGGGGATATGCGCGTGCTTACGGCCACTGTGGGTAATAATAATAATAATAATAATAATAATAATAATAATAATAATAATAATAATAATAATAATAATAATAATAATAATAATAATAATAATAATAATAATAATAATAATAATAATAATAATAATAATAATAATAATAATAATAATAATAATAATAATAATAATAATAATAATAATAATAATAATAATAATAATAATAATAATAATAATAATAATAATAATAATAATAATAATAATAATAATAATAATAATAATAATAATAATAATAATAATAATAATAATAATAATAATAATAATAATAATAATAATAATAATAATAATAATAATAATAATAATAATAATAATAATAATAATAATAATAATAATAATAATAATAATAATAATAATAATAATAATAATAATAATAATAATAATAATAATAATAATAATAATAATAATAATAATAATAATAATAATAATAATAATAATAATAATAATAATAATAATAATAATAATAATAATAATAATAATAATAATAATAATAATAATAATAATAATAATAATAATAATAATAATAATAATAATAATAATAATAATAATAATAATAATAATAATAATAATAATAATAATAATAATAATAATAATAATAATAATAATAATAATAATAATAATAATAATAATAATAATAATAATAATAATAATAATAATAATAATAATAATAATAATAATAATAATAATAATAATAATAATAATAATAATAATAATAATAATAATAATAATAATAATAATAATAATAATAATAATAATAATAATAATAATAATAATAATAATAATAATAATAATAATAATAATAATAATAATAATAATAATAATAATAATAATAATAATAATAATAATAATAATAATAATAATAATAATAATAATAATAATAATAATAATAATAATAATAATAATAATAATAATAATAATAATAATAATAATAATAATAATAATAATAATAATAATAATAATAATAATAATAATAATAATAATAATAATAATAATAATAATAATAATAATAATAATAATAATAATAATAATAATAATAATAATAATAATAATAATAATAATAATAATAATAATAATAATAATAATAATAATAATAATAATAATAATAATAATAATAATAATAATAATAATAATAATAATAAAATAATAATAATAATAATAATAATAATAATAATAATAATAATAATAATAATAATAATAATAATAATAATAATAATAATAATAATAATAATAATAATAATAATAATAATAATAATAATAATAATAATAATAATAATAATAATAATAATAATAATAATAATAATAATAATAATAATAATAATAATAATAATAATAATAATAATAATAATAATAATAATAATAATAATAATAATAATAATAATAATAATAATAATAATAATAATAATAATAATAATAATAATAATAATAATAATAATAATAATAATAATAATAATAATAATAATAATAATAATAATAATAATAATAATAATAATAATAAATAATAATAATAATAATAATAATAATAATAATAATAATAATAATAATAATAATAATAATAATAATAATAATAATAATAATAATAATAATAATAATAATAATAATAATAATAATAATAATAATAATAATAATAATAATAATAATAATAATAATAATAATAATAATAATAATAATAATAATAATAATAATAATAATAATAATAATAATAATAATAATAATAATAATAATAATAATAATAATAATAATAATAATAATAATAATAATAATAATAATAATAATAATAATAATAATAATAATAATAATAATAATAATAATAATAATAATAATAATAATAATAATAATAATAATAATAATAATAATAATAATAATAATAATAATAATAATAATAATAATAATAATAATAATAATAATAATAATAATAATAATAATAATAATAATAATAATAATAATAATAATAATAATAATAATAATAATAATAATAATAATAATAATAATAATAATAATAATAATAATAATAATAATAATAATAATAATAATAATAATAATAATAATAATAATAATAATAATAATAATAATAATAATAATAATAATAATAATAATAATAATAATAATAATAATAATAATAATAATAATAATAATAATAATAATAATAATAATAATAATAATAATAATAATAATAATAATAATAATAATAATAATAATAATAATAATAATAATAATAATAATAATAATAATAATAATAATAATAATAATAATAATAATAATAATAATAATAATAATAATAATAATAATAATAATAATAATAATAATAATAATAATAATAATAATAATAATAATAATAATAATAATAATAATAATAATAATAATAATAATAATAATAATAATAATAATAATAATAATAATAATAATAATAATAATAATAATAATAATAATAATAATAATAATAATAATAATAATAATAATAATAATAATAATAATAATAATAATAATAATAATAATAATAATAATAATAATAATAATAATAATAATAATAATAATAATAATAATAATAATAATAATAATAATAATAATAATAATAATAATAATAATAATAATAATAATAATAATAATAATAATAATAATAATAATAATAATAATAATAATAATAATAATAATAATAATAATAATAATAATAATAATAATAATAATAATAATAATAATAATAATAATAATAATAATAATAATAATAATAATAATAATAATAATAATAATAATAATAATAATAATAATAATAATAATAATAATAATAATAATAATAATAATAATAATAATAATAATAATAATAATAATAATAATAATAATAATAATAATAATAATAATAATAATAATAATAATAATAATAATAATAATAATAATAATAATAATAATAATAATAATAATAATAATAATAATAATAATAATAATAATAATAATAATAATAATAATAATAATAATAATAATAATAATAATAATAATAATAATAATAATAATAATAATAATAATAATAATAATAATAATAATAATAATAATAATAATAATAATAATAATAATAATAATAATAATAATAATAATAATAATAATAATAATAATAATAATAATAATAATAATAATAATAATAATAATAATAATAATAATAATAATAATAATAATAATAATAATAATAATAATAATAATAATAATAATAATAATAATAATAATAATAATAATAATAATAATAATAATAATAATAATAATAATAATAATAATAATAATAATAATAATAATAATAATAATAATAATAATAATAATAATAATAATAATAATAATAATAATAATAATAATAATAATAATAATAATAATAATAATAATAATAATAATAATAATAATAATAATAATAATAATAATAATAATAATAATAATAATAATAATAATAATAATAATAATAATAATAATAATAATAATAATAATAATAATAATAATAATAATAATAATAATAATAATAATAATAATAATAATAATAATAATAATAATAATAATAATAATAATAATAATAATAATAATAATAATAATAATAATAATAATAATAATAATAATAATAATAATAATAATAATAATAATAATAATAATAATAATAATAATAATAATAATAATAATAATAATAATAATAATAATAATAATAATAATAATAATAATAATAATAATAATAATAATAATAATAATAATAATAATCAATTGCTTATCCTCCTCCTGACTTGGAAAGATCAGAAGCAGAAGACTGTATGTGTCGCATTAGTAGTAGTAGCCTGGTTTGGACGGGTTGACTTGAGAGATGTGTAAAAACATCTGGAAGATCATTCCTGAATACATGGACGCAGTTTGGGGAGTAATCCTCGCTCTTATCGGGGCATCACTCTCTTACCAGTATTTGTAAAAGTACTGAAAATAATCATAGTGTATAGATTTAAGGAATGCTTCAGCGAGGGTACTTCATGTCACCAGTTTGATTTTAGGGGAGGTATATGCGTTGAAGACGCATGGATGTATGTCGAGAGTTTCGTCGAACAATCTACTTCGAAGTATGTGATTAGGCTTTTTATAGATTTTAAAGGTACCTTCGATTATCTCCTATGTGATAATGTTCTACGAAGGTTGTCTGAGCTTGGCTGTCATGAGCTGAACGTATGGCGTAGCTACTTCGAGGATAGAAGAGTGTGTCTTGTTGGATCCAATGCAACGGTGTGGATGGAAATTGTTCGGGGTTGTCCGCAGGGGTCCATCTGTGGTCCACTTATTTGGAACCTCATGATGGATACTCTGTTAGGGCAGCTCGGGCTAACATTCGAACTGTGTGCGTATGCGGATGACTTGCTCATCCTGATCGAAGGCCAGTCTCGTGCTGAGCTGGAGAGAAAGGGTGTTCACCCCATTCGTATCGCTTGTGAGTAGAATGTAGAGGTTGGTGTTGATGTTGCAGTGGACAAGACGGTGATGGTGTTACTTAAGGTGGTTCATACTGATGAGACATAGTTCTTTCAATGCATTTTTGCATCGAATTGACCAGACTGAATCTGCGGACTGTCGGTGTGGGTTGGGAACTGAGGACTGAAGGCATGTACTCATGTACTATTTATAAAATCTTTTTGATAAATGTTCGAATATAAAAACAGAGTTGGAGTTTTAACTCTTTTGATATAAGTTCACATGACTATACAAACAGACATTGCACATACGGATGTATGTATACATGCTTGTAAAAAAACTAATTATCTCTCTATTTAACACAAAAACATATTTTGAAACTCAAAATATTCTTTATTTAAAAAAATAGCGGTTGTTAGAAATTTATATGTAGATTTAAAGAATATAATAACTGACGTTTCACCAATTTCCTTTCTGTTTCTATTTTCTTTTATGTTACATAGTTGGAATGCCAAACTGTTTTTCTGTCAATTGAACTCAATGTTAAAAAAATAAGGCAATGATTCTTTTTGTTTATTTTTACATTTTTCTTGTTGATTTTGTAAACTTTTAAAAATAATATAAAATTTGTAATAAAGTGCCTATTTTTTAAAGTGAAAAACTGAAATCTTTACCATTTACATTTTAAAGTGGATTTTAACTAGAGAAGGTAAAAACGTTTTAACTATCACTTTTGGTTTTTGTGACAGACCTGAACGTACTTATTTAAAGTAAAAGTACATACCACGCTTTAGTGTGCATGATTCTGTGTATTTGCATAGAACGAGTTACATAAAAACATTTTGACTTTTAACTTTTTATCGCGTTGTGTAGTTTTGAAAGTTGTCAGCTAACAATAAAAGAATAAATTAAACGAATATGAATCACGTTTTAATGTAAAAACAGGAAAACAAATAAAAACAGCTGACAGAAAATGTGTTTCTAACGCGTGTTGTGTAACTTGCAATTTCTCATGCGTATAAACTTTTAAGCGCACGATAGTTGTCGACATATTAACGCGTGTTATTTACTTCTACCTTTCTGCATAGCCTGTAAATCAGTACCCAAATGTAAACATTTTTCATATTTGTACTTTTTTGGTACTGCTTTTTATCATCGAATTGTTGAATCCAAAAAATTTTTAATCATTTCTTTTATTGTCTTCGAAACACCTAGGCTCTAATGTTAAAAGAAAGTAAACATTTTTCATATTTGTACTTTTTTGGTACTGCTTTTTATCATCGAATTGTTGAATCCAAAAAATTTTTAATCATTTCTTTTATTTTCTTCGAAACACCTAGGCTCTAATGTTAAAAGAAAGCCAAACAAAAGAAACTAGCCAAAGTATCGTCAGACATATAGCCACGTTTCGTCAGACTGTGCCATTAAGCTCTTTAAACCAGTACTTAGGATTCAAAATCTGCATCAGGATTTATTTGTGGAATAACAACGTGTTTGAGAATTATGACAAATGTATTGCTTAAGTATTCTGTAAAATGCTGAAAATATATAACAAATTTTTTTTTGCAGATTACCCTAAACTTTAAACGTCAACCTTAAATACAAAAAAGTGTTCTGTTTACCTAAAAAAAGGAAATATATTCAGCCATGGTATTTACAGTCGCACAAAAAATTATACATAACACCAACCACTCCTAAAAACTGGATTTTACACAGAACTATAAGTTTTTGACTTCCAAAAACAATATAATTCTACGCGAAAAATACAACAAGAACAAACCAACTCTCGTATAAAATATTCTTTGAATTTAACGATAAATAAGAAATTCAATTTTCTGCACACAGAAATGTATACATACTCAATAGTATTTGGTAACTTATTTTCCCCAAAAAAATTTGGTAAAATTTTTTTATTGTTAATTTATATTTTAAAAAGCCAAATTATTTCATTAAATTTGCTTTTCATTTAAAGTACAATTTTTGTGTTGTAGTTTCGCCGGAATTATTTTGCCGTTTTTTAGTAAGAGCTGTCTTTAAGCTCTGTCTGTTTTTAATTGATTTTTTTGTACTCGGTGGTCCTATGCTCAACAGGAGTAAAAAAAGCTAAAATTTTTTATTGTTATTGGAAGAAAATGCGATACCTCTTAGAACTGATAATCATACATCGCAAAATTATACCTGTATAAGTAAAGCATAAAAATAAATAACAGTACTTGTAAGTATCGTCGGACAATAAAGGGTTAACCATCAGTACCCACAAGGGGCTATTTAGACCTACCACAATGTTGTTTTGTTTTTCGTAGTTTGTGCCCCTGCAATATTGCAACGTTTCTACTTCGTGGAATTCCATGCATGTCTGTGTTCCTCGATGATATCAAAATTAATGCTGGACATGATGATTTGCATCTTAAAAGAATAGGAGAGGTATTAAAACGTTTGAAAGATTATAATATGAGTATAAATGTTGAGATGTCAGACTGGACGAAAAAGGAAATAGAGTATTGTGGATACATTATTAATAAGCATGGCATTGGCAAGTTGAAAAGTAACATTTCAGCAATGGAAAACATAAAGAGACCCTCTAACGTGGACGAAGTGCGTTCGTTTCTGGGAATGATCTACTATTACTTCTTTTTCATACCACAGTTAAGCACGATATTGTACCCTGTTAATAATTTATTAAAGATTTTCATACCTTTTGCGTAGAATAACAGTTGCAAGCAATCATTTAAAGAAATAAAAAAAGCACATGCAATCTGATACCGATCTATTATACTGTAACCCAAAATTAAAGCTGGTTTTAGCGGTAGATTCAAGTCCGTAAGGGGCTGTCTTGTTCCACAGGCACTTTTGCCAGAAGTGAAGATTTATCTTTATTTGGCAGATTTTGCGCCTCTAAAAAACCGGTTTGTAGATATTTGGCCTGAAAATGAAGATTTTTTAAACCAGTAAGGCAGGAATTTGTTTCTATTTTAATTCCTACTCCACATTTTACACATTTTCGTAGAAAAAAAAATTCTAAAAATGTAATGAGAAACAGTTTGAAACAATATTTTATAGAAAATATTATATTTATTGTACATTTTTCAAAAAACCCGTCAATTTCCTAACTTACTACAGTGTTTATTTAGGTATTCATTAGGGTGTTTCATTTTTTCCTAAAATGTGTTATGACTGTTTTCGCCACGACGGTCTCGGTAATATAAAACTTATATATATGTATGTATACCAAATTTTAATAAGATTTGATAGTATTTAGATGTTTCACACTTTGACCAGATTTGCAGAAATAATTTAAAAACACGATTTTTTAATATTAATTACTTTTATTATAAAAACTAATATAGACATAGCCATATTAAAATAATATTCCTAGGCGGAAGAGAGATAGATGCAGTAACTCCTTGTAGACTGCTGTTAAATGCTACAGCATCTAATACAGGGGTGTTCCAAGGGGCACGTGCCAGCATTGAATCAGATATTCTACATTTTTTAAAAAAATGTCTGAATTTAAACTTGCTGGCCTGGTTCTGTTTTTCTAACGTTAAATAATTTCGTTCGAAATACCACGTTCATCAGCAAATGTCGAGAGAATATTCAGTCAAAATCTTTTAATAAAACTAATTTTATTTACAAAAGATTATTTAAAACTTAAAATTTCCAATTATTTATTTGACTTATTCAAAATTAAATTAAATTATGTATGTATGTAAGTTGTTCTTCAATTCTACAGAAATATTTACCACTAAATTTTTTTATTTTGTTATTGTTTATGTTACTTTTAAATATACTTATGATTAGAAAATGAATTTAAAATTATTTTTTTAATAGAAAAAACAATAATGAAGTGTTTAGAAGAGCTTTTGGAGAAGACTTTGAATGAACTAATCGTTGATTTTTTAATACTTTAATTCTGGCAACACTAGTCACAGGTATACTGATGGGTCTGAGCGACCAATCCAATTTGCTTCACGAACAATATCTGTGACACACACAAAACTACAGCCTAATCGATAAAGAGGCTTATGGCATAATAATTGGAGTAACAAAATTGTATCAGTGTCTTTTCGGTCGCAAGTTTATTTTGGCAACAAACAACAAACCTGTGTCACAATATTCTCTCCTATGAAACGGCTACCTTTGTATGCCGTATATCTGCATTCATTTAATAATGCGATAGAAGTGAAAAGATCAAAGAGAACGCAAATGCCGATGGTATCTCAGGATTACATGAGCACCGATGTTTGAATCAGTTTGATGAGGTAAATGTGGTGGAGGTGGAACAGATTTAAAATTTACCTGTTATGGTTAGTCAACTGAAGAAAGAAACTTCTGAAGAAAAAGAAATTAGTTTGCAAATAGATTTTTTGAAATATGGTCGCCATTAATATTCCACAAACAGAAATTAGTACACAACAAGGGTGCATGCTGTATGGAATACGCGTCTACATTCCTTTAACATTACGTCAATGAGTCCTGGACGAACTACATTCTGCTCATTTCGGTATCAATAAAATGAAAAATTTTGCTGGAAATTTTATCGCTGGTGACCGAAACTTGATATTGAAAAAGTAGTATCAAATTGCATACAGTGTCAACTAACAAAAGCAGAAATAGCATAATTTTGCATATGCATAAGCTTGCCATACCGTTGTTTAAAGGTTGATAATCCTTGCCAAGCAATGCAAATGTGAAAGGAAAACACATAACATCATATTTCAAAAGTTTATTCGTAAAATAAAAATAAATTCAAAAAAATACCGTTACTTCTTAGCACCACAATCAGACCTTCAAGTATACTAAACAATCTGTAAGCATATTTATGCGGCTTAATGTATGCATGCAAGTTAAGGTTTCCCTTTCTCTTATGTATAAAAAATTAAAAGTTCAAGATACACTTTTGTATATTGAATATTTTTAGTCTTTATTTCTTTGAGTACAATTATCTCCTGCTCAAGCAAAACTATTTACCGTGGGTTTTATACTTTTGTTGTAGTTACATTAGGATACTTAAAATTATGGTAAAATGTAATTGTATATGTATAATTTGCTTTGTTCTTAAAGATGTGGGAACGTAAGTAATTATTTCTTAAAACTAATTGTAAGGATGTAAAAGATATGTAATTTAATTTACTTTTCCAAAGTAAAATAACCCAGATATTACGAACAAAGCATTGTAAACTAATAAAAATATTTTTTGTTTGTTCAGGATAATAAGTTTAAAGATAGTAGTTTAGTTATCGATCTTAGAACTAAGACAATTAATTGTTATTGCTTAAATATAGCATAAACATTTTTTACTGATAAAAAGTATTGCGTAGATTTTTCGTGGTAATGGTTACCTAACTATAACTATTCTCCCGCTTAAAATGAATCGTCCCAATTCATACCTGCCGGACACAACTCTCCCCTTACCTTAAATGAATCGTCTCGATTCATACTTGACTTGTCTCTCGACTGATTCTTTCAAGGTCCAAACTTTCTCTTGATATAAGTTCTCTGAGAGTTACGTAATATTTTGTAATTTTTATTAATATAAGTAGATATTATTTATAATAATGATGTCTTTGGGACTATAAATTTCTTTAAAGAATATATATTGTTGAATATTTGCTCATATGGCGTGTAGACTTTTGTTAAATTGGTTATGTGAAATAGAAATGTGAATTTATCAAATACAAAGGCATCGTCGGTGAGAGTCAAAATGTATTTCCTATCTTCGATGTGTTCAATCTCAACAGTCACTTCTAGCTTCATGTCTTGTAAATGTAATATTCTTTATATTATTTTGTGCGCGGTTTTTCCTTCTTTAGTTAAGATAATGTCTCCTAAGTCTTTCTCGACAATTTCTTTTTTATATCGTGGTAAATTTTTATTTCTGATACCAACTATTTTTACTAATATCTGCGTCTCTTTTGGGAATGTTATGTGTTTTTATTCAGATGGTCCAGAACTTTTTCAGATGCTTCTTTTAGGTTTCTTATTATTTCTTCACTATTTGTATTTATTAAACCGAAGTATATGTCTTCTGGACGTTAGCCGGTTACGGTGTGTACCGTGTTATTAAGTTCCTTGATGGCTCTAAATATTTCTTCTTTGCTGTAAGAGTTGTTGCTAAATTAAGAATTCGCGTTAATTCGTTTTTTGAGTTATGCGCTCTTTCCACTTGTCCGTTCATTGCTGATCTGCTGTACTGGCATTTCTAATTTTTGAATATCGTAGTGATAGGACATTTGTTTAATAGCTGGTGTTATAAAAGATGCCTCGCTATCAGTCATTAATCATTTACACTCAGGAAAATTGGGAGAATTTATCTTAGTTACTAAATACATAAACTTATCATTAAAATAAACATCTGCGTGTATAAATTCTCTGGGTTGTGTTGTAATAGTTGAGTCGCGAAATGGTTCTCTAATTGGATTCCTTTCATATCCACCGGATAAATGTGCCGAACAATAGTTATTATATCTTTTCGCATCTCTTTTTCAGTTACGTTTTAACCTTTTTATAACTTACATATTACGACAGACAAACGATATCTAACTGACGTGTAGGTAATGCATCTCTTTATATACCTAATTGCTTACAGTTTGGAAGGTACAGGAAAAATCGACCATCTTCTATTTCCATATTCGCTAATTCAAATGTAACATAAAGATGGTCGATGTGGCAGAGCTGCAAAATTGAAATATACCAAAATCCTACAATGCAGTGTTTTTTATTTTATTTTCGTAACACTACCGCCCGCTTAAGCCTGTTCGCCACGAATAGGCTCAGTATCCTTCTTACCATAGCTCGCAAGTCGTTCTAAATGTACCACTTTCAATTTTGATCGCAGGCTATTGTTCTTCTGTATTCTGCATACCACATCAATTAACCATCCCACTTAGTTTGCAACTTGGGAGATAATCCTTTCTTACGCTGCGAGTTTTACAGCAGAACCAGTTGTTACTCATGGAAGACATCCGTATTAGCTGCACGATCATATCTAACTTTCATTCTATCGCTGACCATTTTAATTCGTGAAGTTCATTGAGGCTTTCCTGTTTTTCAGCATATGTGGCATTTCTCCATTTCTTAACACCAAACTCTAAGTCACCAGGAAGTTTTAGCTTAGTCCCAAAAAGAATTTTGGCTAGGGATTTAGATGTTGATTCATGGATAGCTGATCGGTACGCCAGTAGAAACCACGGTAGTTGTTCGTACCAACCTTTCTGATGTTCGCTTACTACTTTTCGCAAGTATTCCTCCAGGGTTCGATTAAATCATTCTACCATTCCATTAGACCGTGGGTGAAGCGGCGTCGTTCGAGTCTTCTTGATACTGTATATCTACACATTTCTTTCAAATAAAGCAGACTCGAAATTTCTACCATGATCGGAATGTAGTTCTTTTTAAACCCAAAATCGGCACAACCAGTTGTTCACAAAAACATTTACAATTGTATTTGCCTCTTGATTGGGTATGGTATATACTCCCAGCCATTTGCTAAAATAATCCATCACGACGAGAACATAACGATTTCCGGCATTACTGACAGGAAAAGGGGCTGCAACGTCCATCGCTATCCGCTCGAAGCATGCGCCCATGTTATATTGTTGCAGCTGTCCTCGGCTTCTTCTTACTATACCTTTAGCTGCAATACCCTGGGTACAGTGTGCTATTCAATCCGCCACTGCTTGCTGACACTCAACCCAATAAACACGATGTTTTACTTTCTTCAGAGTCTTTGTCACCCCAAGGTGTCCTCCGCTGGCTCCATTATGGAACACATTTAAGACTTCTTTCATCTTGGAAGAAGGCACCACTATTAGGTTGGATAAAGTTTTGCTATCAGTACTTTAACAATGGCGATATAAGCATCCAGTAATCAACTCCAAACTGTCCCGTTGTGACCAATACGCTTCTGCTGATATTTCATTGCGAGTGGGCCATCTGTTCTCTACTTTTTCGGCTATAATCTTTGCCAATATTGGGTTAGTCCTTTGCGCTCCTGACCGGTCTTCGTTTGTGTCTATGTGCGTTAGCCGGATATCAATGATGGATTCCTTCCGCTCAGCTTTCACACAATGTTTGCATTCCAAATTACAAGGCCGACGTGAGAGAGCATCAGAATTTCCATGCTTTATACCACTTCGGTGTTCAATGCTAAAGTCATAAGCCTGGAGGCGCTCAATCCAACGTGCCAGTTGTCCTTCAGGATTCTTAAATTTCATCAGCCTCTCAGTGCGGCGTGATCAGTCCTTAGTAGAAAATGTTGACCATAGAGGTACTTATGGTAATGTATTATGCATTCCAGCACTGTCAGTAGCTCACGTCGAGTCACGCAATAATTCCGTTCAGGCTTTGGCAGCGTGCGGCTATAATAGCCTACGTCCTTTTTCCGTCTTATCGACCACCAGTGAGAGTACACCACCACTACCATATCCACTGACATCACTGTCAACGATAAATCTTTCATCTGGGACCGTTTATGCCACAACCGGTGCTGCATACAATAGGTCTTTTAATGTCTGAAACGCCTTTTCTTGTGACTCACACCAATGATACGCCTTAGATTTCTTAGTGAGCTCATGTAAGCTTACTGCCAGGCTTGTAAAATTATGCACGAAGCGTCTGCAATATGTGCAGAGTCCCAAAAAGCTGCGTAATTCATTAAGATTTTGGGGGCGAGGCCAGTCCTTTACTGCTCGTATTTTATCTTCATCCGTTGAAATGCCATCTGCTGTAACTAGATGCCCTAAATATTTTACCTGTTTTTGAAACAATGCACATTTCTTCGCGCTTAATTTTAGTTCAGCCATTGATATTCGTTGCAGAACTTTTGCCAGGTTTGTGAGGTGTTCGTCAAAAGTTCTGCCCATCACTATTATGTCGTCCAGGTAAAGCAGACAAATCTTCCAATGGAGTCCTTTTAGTACGCGCTCCATAAGTCGCTCGAATGTGTCCGGCGCATTGCAGAACCCAAATGGCATAACTTCAAACTGCCATAAACCACCGTTCGCACTGAAAGCAGTTTTATCCTTATCCTTGTCTGCGATCTCTACCTGCCAATACCCGCTTTGTAGATCCAATGTGGAGAACTACTTCGTTCCAACTAAAGTGTCGAGCGTATCGTCAATTCTTGGTAGCGTTTAGCTGTCCTTTTTAGTGACATCTTTCAGCTTCCTGTAGTCCACGCAGAATCTTGTACTTCCATCTTTGTTTTCAACTAAAACTACAGGTGAGCTCCAAGGACTCGATGATGGTTCAGTTATACCGCTCTTCTCCATTTCGTTGACCCGTTCCTTAACCTCATTATGTTTTGCCAGAGGTATACTTCGGGGTGCCTGTTTTATCAGTCTCGCTTCGCTAGTATTAATTTCATTTTTGACTATAGCTGTTCTACTTTGACATTTATTTTTATTTCGCGAATTCGCAGGCGTACCGCTTTAGCAGCTTTTTGGCTTTATTTCTTTCTGAAGCTGCTAGACCTGCTACCCATTTCTCTAAATTTTTGCCAAATGCCTGTTGATCCTGCAACTTTCGCTGTTTATTACCGCCTCTACAGGAGCACATTGGCCTACCTCGGAGTTTTCACAAATGAATTTTTCATGGCCTGATGGATTGAGCACCCTCACTGGAACTATTATTTTCTTATTAGATTTGACGAGGGCCTTTGCTGATAACAAGTTCACCTTTATTTCTGCTGGTTCTACTGCCCACAAGCGGTTGTCCTCACAATCGCCCTCTATACCCATATTAATGACTCAGTCTGAGGTGGTAGCTTGACAGCAACTAATCTTCTGGCGTGCGCTTTATGCTGGTATTCCACGTCAAGAGGTATATCTACATTACGCCAATTCATTATCTGTTACCCCATATTCAAATTGATGCCATGGATAATCATAAAATCGGCACCAATGATAACTTCGTCTACACTATCGGAGACAATAAAAATATGGCTTACAGTATTGTTCGCTATAGTAACCTTCACCTTAATTCAGTAGCTGTTCGTAGTCTGATATTATTGAGCACCTCACACTTTCCCTTCACTATATCAGGTCTGATTATATACTGTATCGCACCGGTGTCTATAGTGAAGGTGTATTGTCTATCATTAATGTGCCCGCACGCTGTAAGGTTTCTGTTATATTTCTCATCACTGATATGGGGATTGTGGGGTTCTCGCTAGCTCTTACCCCTCAGTGCTAGCTCGTTTTAGATTAACGGGGACTCTTTTGTTGTTTGGTAGTGATTGGCCCGTTTACTATTTCTCCGTTACGAAACGGATCTGGAACTTTTTCGTAGGGCTTCACAGTTCCTCTGGAAGTGGCCGCTATTTCCGATTTTAAAACCACAACTTCTTGATTACGTAACTTGTGTATTTGTAGCTTTTTAGCTGTCTCCTGAGCTATTGCGAATGAAACAGCATCTCCAACGTTTGTCTTTTGTGTTGCACATACAGCTAGTTTAACATCAGGGTCCCGTAAGCCGTTGACGAAGACTTCGGTTTTGAGATGATATACTAGTGGGTGATTTTTCCCTGGATATGGTAGCTGCACCAATCTCTCGATTTTCATTGCAAGGGCTTGTAATGATTCATTAGTTTCTTGCGTTCGGCACCTTAATTCCATAATATACAGCTCTCGTTTATGCTCATCGCCAAATTTCCCCTGTAGCGCCCCCATTGTTTCGCTGTAGTTGTTTCTGCAGCTGGCTGGCATGGTTTCTAGATTTTCCGCTGCAGCAACTCTTAAAGCCAAAATTAATTCCAGTGCCTTCTCTTCATCGCCACATCCGTTTCTGCTGGCTGAAATTTCGAACTGAAATTTGAATACCGCCAAAGGTGTACTACAATCAAGGCGAGGGGTTTTTAATCTGCTAGAAGCCTCTGATATGGTACGCACTGGTTCCGGCTTTTGGCACTGGAGACTGTTGATTTTCGCCTCCATTACATTTAATTTTTCGTCAACAGTCTTCTGGAATTTTTCCATTCTTGTTTCCACACTATCTAAGTTTTTGCTTACCGTCGCATATATATCACGTAATTGCTTAGTTGTTTCTTCAAATTTGTGTTCAAGTTGTTTAGAAATTTTTCGTACCTCTGTAGAAGTTTCCTCAAGTTTTGTTTCATTTTGTGCCAGAAAATTCTGGTTTTCGGCTCTAGAGGTTTCTTTTACGTGTGCCAAAAACTTTTCGTTACCAGCTTTGGAAATTTCTTGTGCATTTGCCACAGCATTAATTTTTTCCATAAGCTTTTCGGTTTGTACTTCCATTTTTTCCATCATCATAATAAGTAATGAATTAATATCGGCAGTGCTTGTTGTTCAGTGGCACGAATCTCAGGCTCTTCCTCCTCATCAAACTGATAGCCATCAATGTTAACACCACGCTGCCTCTAACAAACGCTTTTGTAAATCGGTCTTATTACCAGTTATTGAGTGCTCCAATTTAGTTAACTCGCGTTTGAGTCTGTGCACTTTTAATTCTTGGAATTTCATTTTTCTTTTAAATTTCCTTTTTTAATTTATATCGCAATCCCACTTCTGACACCGAATGTTACGTTTTAACCTTTTTGAAACGTTTTAGTTCGCTTAAATTGCGTTAAAATAAAATTAATCCACTTTGTTTTTGTTACCGTTTTATTTATTTCACTACACAATAACTTTTATACTGTTTGTCTTAATACAACACTTTTATTTCCGCTTTAACACGCCTTTATCTTACGACAACCAAACGATATCTAACTGACGTGTAGGTAATGCAGCCCTTTCTATACCTAATTGCCTACAGTTGTGAAGGCTTAGGAAAAATCGACCATCTTTCATTTCCATATCCGCTAATTCAAATCTAACGTAAAGATGCTCGATGTGGCAGTACTGCCAAATTGACATATACCAAAATCCTACAATACGTATTTTAATTTTTTCTGTGTGTACACAAAATCACTTCCTGCAAATTTGTGTTTAATTATATTTTTATACAAAATTTCCATATCTGTATGGATAGCCACTGTTCTATTGGAAGCTATAATTTTCTTTAATTCTGTTATTATATTGTCGTCGTTAATAAACATAACAGTGTACCGTATCATCCTTATGAGTATAGTTCGAATTCGCGTTTCCACTACATTTTTAGTTGATGCCAATTCTATCTGTACTAAGTATGAGTCAAATAGTTGTGAAACTGATTCGATTACATCACTATGTGAGCTTTCAACTGAATGTGCTGTATGAATTGAAGAGGCGCTTATTACTTGTAGAGATAATGCATTGGCTACTATGTTTTGAGGGCCTGGCTTGTGTTTAATATTTGCGACTATGATAGCCTTCCAGCATTTTAGTTCGTGATTAGAATTTTTTCTGAAATTGCGTATGCCCATGATTGATAATCTGTAAAAATAGTGAGGTCGGCAATGCCGTATATATAATTTCTTAGTTTTTGTAAAGCTCAAATTATGGCCAACAGCTCTTTCTCGTTGGTGCCGTAATTTTGTTTAGTTGTACTAAACGTGAGGGACAAAAAATGTATCGGTTTCCTGTTCTCACTTAGCACGTCTACAATGTCTATTATTTGAAGCGTCCGTGGTGAGTTCAAATGATTTATTGAAATCTGATTGAAATAGTTCAACTTGTTCCCTCAGTTTCATCTTCAGTTTTTGTACTGCTTCTATGTCAGCTTGGTTCAACTGTAATTTTTTATTATTGCTACGTACTTGCCTACAAAATAAACAGCAACAACAACAAAACAGGCGGAAAATAAAATACGTAACAGGCTATAACGAGCAACAACAAATAACAACAGCTGAAAAAAGTAAATGCTTACATTCGCATAGTTACATAAGAACTAAATAGAAAATAAAGGAAAGAAATAGAATCTACCTGAAATATCGAGAGGTTCGAGAGCTTTCAAAGTGTTGTTTATTCAGCCATATAAAAAACAGATCGATGCGGACAGCGATCAGTTTTGAAGAAAAGTTAACGCAGCGAGCTTGTCGAATTGGTTTAGTGTGGTTAAACTCCGTTTGAAGAAGAATTTAAGTTGTAATCGAACCTAAGTTATAACTACGATCGAGTTGGAAGATTTTTGAATAGAAAGATCTGTCGAGTCAATGTTGTTGTTTACAAAGTGGTAAACAGGGAGTGTAATTAAGACTATAAATTGTTATTGTTTGTAAAAAGTTGCAAACAGTGGAAACAAAACTGTGTTAATGAAGGATTTTAATTAAAAGCAAACATAAGATTTATTTTATTTTAACTGCGATCTATGAACTCACACATACACGTTTTTAAAAAGGTAAAAACGTAACACTTGGTGTCAGAAATGGGATCGAAAATTTCAAAATAAATAAATCAATAAAAAAGAAGAAACGAAACTTAGCGAACTTTAGGTAGACCGCCTTAAGTGGGAATTAACTAAATTGGAACTACCAATAACCGGTACCAAAAGTGAACTGCGATTAATTGAAGACTTCCAGCAGCGGGGCATTGACATCGATGATGATGAGGAAGAACGTGAAACACATACCGCTTCAGCGAGTAATGTATACGTAAATTCGCTGATGGATATGATGCAAAAAATAAAATCACAATTGACAATCGCACAAGAAGGAAACAGAGCTTAAATCCAAATTTTCCTGGAAACTTCTAAGGCAACAAATGAAAAAGTGAGAATACTACATGAGTCTTTAAATAAGAAAGTGGATGTGGTTGAGACTAGAGTAACGGATTTAGAGAAAAATGTGGTTGCAAAGTTAAATGTCATGGAAGAGAAAATAACGCGTTTTCAGTGTCAACAACCAGAACAGATCCGGCTTGTAACAGACGTTTCCAGCCGGATGAAGACACCTTGTTTTGATGGCAGCGCCCCCTTTTCAGTTTTTAAGTTCCAGTTTGAATCCGTGGCCAATAGAAACAAATGGGATAGCGAGGAGAAGGCTCTAGAACTAATCTTGGCCTTAAAGTGTTCAGCAGCAGAAATTTTAGAAGCCATACCAGTCACTTGCAGAAAAAGGTATGAAGATTTAATGGCGGCACTTCAATGTAAGTTCGGGGATAACCATGAAAGCGAGCTGTATCGTATGGAACTAAGATGTCGAACACAAAAAACCAATGAATCGCTACAGGCCTTCGCCATGGAAATTGAGAGACTGGTGCAGCTTACTTATCCGGGAGAAAACCACCCGCTGATAGACCACTTCAAGGCCAAGGCGTTTGTTAATGGCATACGGGACCCTGATATTAGGCTCGCTTCATGCGCTACACAAAATGCAAACTTTTCGAAGACCGTAGCGTTCGCTCTGGCGCAAGAAACTTCTCGAGAAATTTCTAAGCCACAAGCTTACAGAGTTCGGGAAATGGAAATTTTGGCAGAAAGAAACCATTTAATTGACAACATCGAGGAGGTAGTAACACGATTCCTATATGAAAAGGAGCAGAAAGCAAAGGTGAGATGATACAAGTGTGGAAAGAGCGGACATATTCAGAGATAATGTAAGTCGCCACCAGCAAGAGGCAAGATGACCTCGCAAACATCACAACCAGAGGTCCCATTAAACTAGAACGAGCTAGCACTAAGGAGCAAGAGCTAGCTCCCACAAGCAAGAGCCCCACAATCTCCATATCGGTAATACAACAAAAGAACAGCAACCTCAGAGCATGTGGATACATTAATGACCGACGACACACATTCACTATAGACACTGGCGCGACTCACTCAATTATCAGGCCCGATATAGTGAAGGGGATATGTGAACCGCTGAACAATGTTAGACTACGAACGGCTACTGAGGAGTCCGCATTTGTATACGGGAAAACAACGGTAAAAATTACTATAGCCAGCATCAGTGTAAGCCATGAGTTCATTGTCGCCGAAATTGTGTATGAGGTTATCATTAGTGCTGATTTCATGATAACCTATGACATCAACTTATGGGACAGCAGGTAATGAGTTGGCGTAACGTTGGCATACCTCTCCAAGTGGGGTATAATGATCTGCATCGCGCTAAAAGTAGTTGCTGTGGGGAGACAAAAGGTACCACCTCAGGCCGAAAGCTTTAAATGCGCACGTATGGAGCGAGATTGTGGGGAAAACCGCTTGTGAGTAGTTGAACTAGTAGAAATCCAGACTTCCAGAATTATTAACAGCTAAAGCCCTTGTAAACTGTAGTAAGGAATAATCCCTGCAAGAATGCTCAATCTATCACCACAAGAAAAGATAATCTCTGAGAATTCTGAAGTAGGACACTACGCCCCATTAGAGGAAGTAATAAATCCAGGTAAAACGTTTCACCCCGTCAATATGCACCTCAAAGATCTAAATGTTTAAAGGACATATGGAAGAATGGGTAGCAGGACTAACTCTTTCTAAGAGAAATAAGGCTAAACAGCTATTGAAGAAATATGCTTTCGCATTTGCCACCCAGAACAAAAACTAAAGAAGAACATCAATAGTAAAGCATGAGATAAATACGGGCGAAGCGAGACCAATAAAACAGGCACCCCGAAGTATAACATTAGCAAGGCGTGGTAAAGTAAAGGAACTGGTAAACGAGATGGAGAAAAATGGAGTAATCGAACCATCATCAAGTCAATGGAGCTCACCTGTAGTTCTCGTTAAAAAGAAAGATGGTAGCACGAGATTCTGCGTGGATTAGATGAAACTCAACGATATTACCAAAAAGGACAGCTACCCACCACCAAGGATTGACGACACACTAGACACGATAGCCGAAACAAAATGGTTTTCGACCCTAGATCTTCAAAGTGGGTATTGGTAGGTGGAGGTTGCGGATAACTACAAAGAGAAAACTGCCTTCAGCGCGAACGGTGGGTTATGGCAATTTAAAGTAATGCCGTTCGGACTCTGCAATGCACCGGCCACATATGCACATCTTATGGAACGAGTGTTAAAGGGATTACATTGGAGAACGTGCTTGGTATACCTCGATGTTATCATAGTGATGGGTAACACGTTCGACGAACACCTTAGGAATTTATCGGAAGTCCTAAAGCGAATCTCAACGGCTAGACTAACGCTAAGCACTAAAAAATGTGCATTGTTCCAAAAACAGGTGAAATATTTGGGGCACCGTGTTACAGCAAATGGCATTTTCACGGATGAAGATAAAATACGAGCAGTAAAGGACTGGCCTCGTCCCCGAAATCTTCAGGAATTGAGTAGTTTTTTGGGACTCTGCACATACTATAAGTGTTTTGTGCCTAATTTTGCAAGCGTGGCAGCAAGTTTACCTGAGCTCACAAAGAAAGGTACGCCGTACTAATGGGGAGAATTACAAAAGGTGGCGTTCCAAACTTTAAAAACCCTGTTATGAGCAGCACCAGTACTCGCGTATCCAGTTCCAAGCGAAAAATTTATATTGGATAATGATGCCAGCGAACATGGTATAGGCATTGTGCTCTCACTAGTAGTTAATGGAACTGAAAAGGCTGTAGGCTACTACAGTCGCACACTCTCAAAGCCTGAGCGAAACTGCTGTGTAACCTGTCGGGAACTATTGGCAGTCTTGGAATGCATAAAGCATTACCACAAATACCTTTAAGGCCAACATTTTCTGCTGAGGACTGATCATTTTGCACTCCGATGGCTATTACAATTCAAGAACCCTGAAGGGCAGCTGGCGCATTGGATTGAACGCCACCAGGCTTAAGATTTCAGCATCAAGCATAGAAGAGGTATCAAGCACAGTAATGCGACCATGTAATTTGGAGTGCAAACATTGCGCTAGAGCTGAAAATAAAGAGTCCATTATCGATATCAGACTAACACATATAGATGTCACTGAGAACTGGTCAGAAGCACAGAAAAATGATCCAATACTGGCAAATTGTATTGGAGTTAAAGGCCCAGTAAAAAGAAGCCGTAGTAAGTTGCAACAATACAACTCAGTAGCGCCATTTGAACGAATAGCAATGGACGTAGCAGGCCTTTTCCCGTCAGTAGTGTAGGAAATCGATTTTGTAAGGTAGTATTTACGTCGGGGATAATATACCTAGCAGTAACGAGGTGCTCATTTAATTTGCGAAAATCTATCACCATTCTTCTTTTAGGTTTTCCGTTTTCGTCAGTTCCCTTTTTGTGTACTGTCAACATTGGAGAATTACATGCACTGTAACTCCTTTGAATTATTTCTTCTTCTAACAGTTTTTCTATTTCCTTATTTACGAATTCGACGTCATTCAAATTTCCTAGATATTGTTTCGTCCATAGGCTCTTTAGTAGTTGTCCTAATGCTCGCTTCTATTGTTGTCGTAAAAGGTAAAGGAACTATTCTATTATTTTCCTGCCTTAATTTTTCTATTTCTGATTCATATTGCTTATCTCCTGTGTAGTAATTAATTTTATGTAATACTAGCTGACCCGGCCCGCGTTGCTGACCCTAAGCAAACATTAGTGTTCTATTGCCACCTTTAAGTAAGAATCCATGGAATACATATCTTAAAGCTTTTTTTACAGGATAATTTAAATATAGTGTAGATATGGCATTTTAGTGAATATATTTATTTATTACTTCATCTTAAGGCTAGTGGATAGACAATGTTTTTTGTTTTATTATTTGGTGTAAAAACGTATAAATTTTTTGGCGTGCCAACTCGGGAGCAAGCCACATTCCATGTGAAAAGCATGAATTTTTCAAATTTAAGCCAGCAATAGTCAATGATTGGCCTTGTGCTTTGTTGATGGTAATAGCAAAGGCTAGACGTAAAGGGAATTAGAGCCGCTTGAAATGGAATGGTACATTGGAAATCATCGGAATTCGTGGAATAAGTACGTCTTCGCCTTTTAATCTGCCACCGATGATTGTTGTCTCGATTAAATTTGGTGAGCTGTTTTTATAATCAATCTGGTTCCGTTGCATAACTTTGGTGCGTTTATGTTGCGAATAAGAATTACCGGTGATCCAACCTTTAATGTTAGTACATGCGGTGGCATTCCGGGTGATTCTAATGAATTCAAAAATTCAGTGGGATAATGGACGGCTTGTTCTTCATCCATTACTGTGTCGATCGATTTGTATTTGATTAATTTGCCGGGCAGTTTCAATTGAGTTTGCTCATTAAGCTTGCTGACATCATCATTTTTTGGTGCCAAAATTGCACGTTCGCTGAACCAATCCGGATTTTTGTAGGAGGTTGTTAGACTTGGGAAAACTTTGTCAACAACGGCTTGAATATCTATTTGCATTTGACAGAAGTTAGGCGGAAACGAAATCTCGTTCGTGGCGCGATTGATTAGAATTTTTCCATTTCCGATGTCCAAAAGTTGTTTTGAGAATGTTTGGGCAGACGGGTCTTGTAACAAATGAACACACATGTTCGTCGATGGCGTGATTTTCTCGACTCGGTTCCAAAGATATGATGCTTTCAAGCATGCGTTCAGCTCATCTGCGGGCACTGATCTTGGAATAACGGGCAAAGTTTGACGGAAATCACCAGCAAGAAGGATAAGAGCGCCTCCCATCGATTGGTTGTTTCCTCGAAAATCACGTAGGGTCCGGTCAAGCGCTTCGAGCAATTTCTTATGGCCCATTGTGCATTCGTCCCAAATGATATTTTTGCACGTTTTAAGGATTGTGGTCATGCCGGAGTTTTTGATGATGTTGCAAGTTGGTGTTTCTGCCCGATTCAAATTCAGTTGAAGTTTCAGTGCTGAGTGTGCAGTACGTCCGCCGTCCAATAAAGTTGATGCAATTCCCGATGATGCCACTGCGAGTGCAATCCAATTCCGCATTCGAACCGACGCCAATATTAAATTGAGGAGGAATGTTTTGCCTGTCCCTTCTAGTGCATCGAGAAAAAAAAGTCCCCCATTTCCGTTTGTTACCCGTTGCATGATTTTTTCGGAAGCAGTGTTTTGATCACCAACCAACCGTCTTGTTTGAGTTTCTACATATTGTTGTTGCTGTTTGACATCGAAGTGCTGTTCTCGCACCAGGTCTCTGTCTTGAACACTGTTTATGTCCCGTATCGGAGCCGGCATTCCAAGTTGAATAAGTAGTTTATTGTTGATGGATATGCACATGTCCTCAATCAGCAGTAGTGTTTGATTGAAAATCTCGTCCGAATACTCCTGGTTAGGATAAGTTGCGCGTGATTGCCTGAGAATGTCTTCACCTAAGGCTTCGCGATGCGTTTTCCACAGTTCTCGTGGATTAGTTGGTGAACATGTTGTTAACATTATCGCAAACAAAGTGCGTATTTGGTTTGTGTAGCACGTGAGTGACGCCTCTGTTAGTGTTGTGTTCCAATGCTGATCACTTAAAAGCAGACCCAATTGAAAACACGCTTCTCTATAAGTCTGACATTCATTTCCATGGATGGTTTTTAAGGCTGCGAATGATGTTGGACATTTAATCGTATGCAATAGCAATCGCAAATAATAACATTCAGCATTATTCGGATGAACGGTGTACACACGTCCCAAAGTATAAGAAGAATACACACCAGCATATTTTGCGACAATCGCACCAAGCTTTCTTCTCATGAACTTCTTCGTCGAAGTATTCCAAGTATAATATTTGCGAATTTCAGAATATATTAAAGTTTTGGCAAAATTGTCGGTTGTACACAATTCGAAGAAAGCGGTGAGAGTAGTGTGTGGCGGCTATTCGGCTCTATTTTCAGCATTTCGTTCGGTGAAATAAACACGCTGGCCATTTTCCGAATGAACGGCTAGATGTTGAATTGTTGGATGTCGCTCGTGGATTTTGAATGAAAGTATACGCCAAACTGCTTCATTGCTGCTGATGTAACGCCCCATCTGGAATTGCGTGATTTCGTCAGTTTGATTGGCAAGCCCGAATATGTCGCTGCCTTTGTTGACATATTTGCAAATATATTTAATGGACTTCACCGAATTGCAGTACTCAACATTGATGTGGGCATCAAACATTTTTGAAAGCAGCGGTGAGTAGGGCACGATCCGTCTGTTATTTACGTCAACATTTCCATTGCGGATTTTAATTTTAGTTGTGTATCCACCGTCATTCAACTTTCTTCGCCTATACAGAGGATATCCATCGCCTCCTGTTTGAGTCTCTTGAAGCAGCTCGCGTGGATAGCGCTTTGTGCATTTGCCCTCTTTAATGCATGGTGAATTTGAGTTCAGTTTACCGCAAGGCCCGTAAATCATGTGCTTTCGGATTGATTCAAATAGAACCGGATCTGCGGTGGAATTCGGGAGTTCTGCGGAAATCACGTCATCAATTTGCGTTGGCATGATTTTTCGTTTTAGCCAGACTAAAGTGTGGGCGTGTGGCAGACCTCGCTTTTGCCGTTCAACCATGTACATCCAGCAGAGAGTTTCGCCAAATATGTGATTTTTGGTGATGACATCCATCAGCCTTATCAACTTTTGTTTGAATACTCGGGCGAGGATATCGTGTCTATGTGTAAATAAAATAAAAGGTCGATGATGTCTTTCCATGTTGGGTTGCATGTGAAAGTGATGAAGAGGTCTGGCCGTCCATACTTGCGCACGTATGTCATGGCATCTTGAGCGTATTGGTGCATTTGTTGCGGACGGCCTGTGTATGTCGCTGGCAAGATCACCATTTGGCGATATTCGCAGTGTTTCCATCATTGGCGATCGCATCACGTAAGTGGACATATTCTTCAACGCGTAGCTTTTGCTGATTCAACCGAATGGAGAGCAGACGTTCACTTTCAATTTTCGCGTACATGTCGACAATGAATTGATGGAAGATTTCACGACATTTTAACAAATAATTACATTCGTTTGGCCTGATCATAAGGGGATAGGCATAAAAGTCCATACAGGAAACTTTTTTTGTCAACTCTCCATTTGAGTTGGGGTTAATCTGCATAACGTTGAAATGATACCCATCATCACCCCGTGGAAAAAGCAGTGGATATTGTAGTGCATCATACGATCGATGAGTTTCCGCAATGCGTTAAACACTTGCATTCCGGCGATGGATGATGATATCGCGTCGCTCGAAGTCTGTACCGACCATAATAACTGCGACGTTATCTATCACCGGTGCATTGAAGCGCCGCTCATGCTCACCAGCCGGTGTCTTGCCAGCTCTTATTATAACCGTGTAGTTATCTGCCGGCATCTGGTCTAGGGCTGTTTTGAAAAGACGGATGAGGCTGTTGTATTCGTGTAACAAAGCTTGAAGACTCGAAACGTGTGACTTCAGTACTAATTGCGTAACGCTGTTCAAGCTCTGTAGCTTCATTGGCAATAAATTAAATTTGTAGGAATTTTGCATCATCATTGGGAAGTGGGAGCAACGATCCAATCCTGTGGTAGATGTGGCCTTAAACTATGAAGGTGGGCATGTAACCGTCGTTCTTGATAATTCTAGTTGCTCCGAAGGACGTCATTTGTATATATTGGATGAGTCATATAATGAATTTGTGACAAGTAGCAAATTGTACAATGTAGTTTATTCTGTATTGAATAAGTATACACAAATGCCTAATAAGAAAAAAGTGCGACTTTTGGTTACTGTTGTCCATATGTTTGCAACGTCAAGTTCAAATGACATATTCATTGACAATTAATACAACCTTCGTAGTTGGAGGTCTGACTGAAGCAGCTAATTTGCTTTTCAATCTTAACCAAAACTTCCACAAATTTATGCAGTTGTCTGAAAAATTCTGTCCACGAAATTTGTGTACTATTTCTCGATCATTATTGTGGACAACTTATACTACATGCAATAGCATTAATATTCAAACGCAAAATTTTCCAAAATAAAAACAAATGGAAAGAAACAAATTCGTGCTATTCTGCCTTCACTATTTTTAGCTTATCAAATGAAGCAGCCCGATAGCATTGAACCCTGGAAAAGCACAGTAATGAACAAAGGAAACAATTACTCTATGGCAAATGGAGCGAACTGTTCGTTGCGTACAGGTAATCATTAGCTTCCTCTACATATTGTAACTGTTTAAATTTTAAATACTTTTCATTTTTTTTAATTAAAAGTTGAAAGAACATTACTGTCTTATATTAATGATGATATCAGGAGAATTTGCGTAAACATTAACAACCTTTTGGATAGTCAATCACTCATCCTATGGCATAATAATAAAGAACTACTGTCGCAAGTACGTAAAACATGTAGTGATAGTCAGTGGAGACACAAAATTTTTGCTTTATAACTCTGTAACAGAGATAAAAACTTGTTTGCCAATCTTATTGGTTTCTATACAAATGTTATTTTGTGGCGCCGAATCTTCAAATCAATCAGATATGGATAGCTTTCTTTACGCTACCACAATTCAAGCCAAAAGGACTTTAGAAGTTAACAGAGAATTAAGAGAGAAGAAATTACCAGTCGGGTAATAGCTCTGCTGCGTGTAAACCTAAAATTCTACCATTTATTAATATACTAAATCTACTTTGTACGGAGGAGCAATCATAATGGTGGAATACCGAGCATATAGTGTACAAAAATCTTAGCAATGACAATGATCTGGCAGAATTAAGAACTAATTTACAATATGGGATTGAAGCTGTTCGGGGTATTATTAGTCCAATGAGGGATAAGGCGTTTATTTTTAAACTGGGTGAACTTTTTGTTGCCAGAACACAATAAAGGAAATTATTAAGAATATTTTTTTTTTTTTTTCAACAACTTAAAATGAAATTAAAATTATAAGCAAGTATAAAAAATAACGCAAAACAAATATCAAAGATTATTCCTTTTTCTCTGCTCCTTTTAACGGTATTTTCATTGGATTTAGTACGTCGATTTAGTGCACATATTCTAAGTGGATTGTACAAGTAGACATGGCACCATAAAAATTAAATTTTCATTTTTGTATATCTTGTGTAATTAAAGTTTAAGTTTCTAAATTTAGTCTGAAGGACTTCGTAGTTAACACAAATCATTAGCCAAAATTGGGTGGAGACAGATAAGTGAAACCATAAAACTAAATATTGCTTTTTGTATACAGAGAATATTAAATTACTAGACTGTCAATACAAATCAATGCATTAGTGTGAGCGACATCTCCTATACGGTCGGTAATAGTAAGTTTCTAAATTTAGTTCAAACAACTTCTTGCACGAAGCACTTCATCAGTCTATAACTGGGCAAGATTGGATAAATGGGCGTGACAGCTTCCATTTGTACTGACTGTGGAATTTTGCATATATGATAAACGTTAACAGTTAAACCTATGTATATATAATATAGATTTAATATGTAAATAAAAAAATATTTAAAAAAGAGTTTTTCTCATTTTAAATCTTAGAAAGACATAAAAATTTAAAAGAAAAAATATATGATTCTGTTGTAAAACAACATAAAGAACATTACTACAGATAATGCTGCAATTAAATAAGGTGAAGTTGTCTGTAAAACAACTAATTTTTGTACAAAAACAGCAGGCAATTTTATATTTATATATATATATTTTATTGTGTATATCAAAAAATTTTCATACAAAAAAGACGTAAATAAAAGTTGTATACAGTTAAAACTTGTAAATTAAAAATGCTTTACTTTCTTGAAAATTTTAATTTTAAAAAAATATTTAGTTTTTTGGACTTGTTTCAATTATGGATATTATATATTTAGATATTTTTATAAATATATTATTTTTAATGAATTTTGAAGCATGTTTTTTGCAATAAGATATAGTTTAACGATATCCTTGGATAGTTCTTTTAAATAAAGGTAGGATCACACGATTGTCGTAATGCATCAATAATTAGTGTTTTTTATATGCCAATCGCGTCATAATACAATTTATTTGTTCATTTGGCAACTCACAATATTATTATCCTTATTTATACCAATCAAATACAACCCTGATGCGACAATCGTTTGAAAGCTTTATCGGCAATCATGCACCAATGTAATACACCAATATTTATTGTATTTTTGTGTGGCAATTGAAGAAGACAATAATCACCGATTTTTAAATTTCACCTTATATAATTTCACCATGCTACAGATTTTAGTTCTTTGTGGAGCTTCCACGCTTCAAAGACTCTTCAGGAGCTGTAATAAAATAAAAGTGTATACAATAATTGTAAAGGCAATTTAATAAAAGGGTCATATAATAATATACTGTTTTATAACTACAAAATGAGATGTAACATTTAATAGGTATGTACTATACTTAAAAACAAATTCTATATCCAGAGATAAAAATACTCAAAGCGACTATAATAAATTGAAGCACAAGTATAACAAAATGTACAAAAACAAATCAGTTTAATATATTACGTCATTTGCCTGTACATAATTCATTGTTTGGTATAGCCCAGAGAATGGTAAGTATTCAAAATATTATACTTTAAAGGCAAACAATTTATGTATGATATTCAATTTCCGTATTGCGAGCTTTTTTCTTTTGACTGATTAGGTCTGTGAGGTTTTTCGCTATCTACGGAACTTGCAATAACATCATTATCGACTTCATCCTAGAATAAGAGAATATTAATTTTTATATTTAGGTACAATTACATATGTATATGCCACTTGAAGTGGTGCTCATTCTCGAATACCATATACTGACTCAGCATCATCAGTGTCGTGTTGTGCGTTTGATGAACGAGTAGACCGAGTTTTTGCAGTGCGTTTGTTTGGTGGAGGACAAATTGTTGTAACATTGCATCTTGAGTTGTTGTTTGGGATAAAGCAGCAGATTTTTCCATTATAGCCGATTATGTGAGTGTAAGACGACGTGTAGTAGAAAAATAGGAAGTTTAATGACCACATTTGAATGACCACTTTTTGGGGAAATATTGTCAGCATGCTTTTGATTTTCAGTAATTTCTTTTTTTTAAATATTTGTTTTACATTTCATACTATCTTATCCACTACGAGTTTAGAAGAGACCGGAATATTTTTAGACAACACAGAAAAAAAGCTCCGAGCTGTTAGAGTGCGAGGTGTAAGAACAGAGGATACTTCCGGGGCAAGTTGTGATTCATATTCCTCTGCGCGTACGTTCAGCTAGTAAAGATTATTCAGAAGCACTTACAATGAGTGATCCTAATTGTTTTGCATCCGATGAAGTCTTCTATAAGTTGTATAACCTCTTCATTTTCGACATCACTTGGGTCGTTTTCTGTGTCACCCATGGATATTTCCTATTCATCTTCACTTTGATTTCATTTTGTGATATATGATTAAGAGAATTTCTTGTAATTTTTGATTTATGGTATTCGTCAGTTCAGCCATCCACGAAATACCTTCTATTTTTATGCAATTAAACAAAATGAAGACTTTCGGCACGTGGAATTTTAGCATTTTTAAAAATATTCTGCAATATTATCCTCTCTCTTTCGCTTAAAGCAAGATCTCCTATAACACCTAACTGTCCACTTGTCTAAAAAGAAAAATGTAAGATTACACTGGTCTACAGCAAAACAGCCTTTAAATAAAACTATATAGAATATAATGATTTTGATGCGCTGAATCAAATCCGTTTTCAGTTTTTTTTCATCGGGTTCAAATTTTTTTATACACGTGGCAAATTTTTCGCCCTAAATATGGTAGTTATGTCAATATATTTCATCATAACTTGAAAATGACTTGACCGATTTTAATGCAAATACCAGCGAAATTTTCTGTAAATCACCCAAATATAATTTTTTGTTTTTTCAACAGTTTCGAAGTTATACATAACTTAGTTGCGAAAAAAAAAAAATTTCGGAATGAACATTTTTACATTTTAAACACTTAAATTAATATTGAGAATAAAATAAGCTATAAGTCGTGAAAATCCGTTGGTTATTTTATTCAAAATTAAATGCAAGTACCTAATTTTGAACAAAATTAGCGAACAAATTTTTTGCTTGCAAAATTAGTGGAAATTTTTTTTCTTGTATTTCCAAATAGTTACAACAAAATTCTTGGTGTATAAGTTTTACATTTTAACCATTTAAATCAATGGTGTTCACTTATTAAAGCAATTTTTTAAGCTTAACTCACACTTATGCTCTTGGTTTTAGTCCTCTCTTTGTCTGTGTTGTTTTTTTCTGAAGCACTGGAAGGAATTTGCTTTTAGTCGCCACTGAAATAGCGAAGAATCAAGATGTGGCTGTTTGTCGATTTTTTTTAATTTTCCACTAAATGCACTCATTAATGCATTATAAATTTTACACAAAACATTTACATTTTTATATTTTGAATTTAAAATAAATTCTAAGAGAACTTAATACTACTTTTAACCCGTTAAACATTTCTTACAGTGCATTTCTTATTTTTTCACCAACACAAACACATTTTTAATTTTGCACAGCTTTGATTTATATGAAAGCCAGATATGTTGAATTTAAAATAACCTATAAAGGCAGGTACCTAACTTTGACAAAAATGTGTAGTAAATGGAAATGTGTAATAAATGTGTAATAAAGGAAAAAATACAAACACATATGTATGTGTAAAGCAGCGAAACTCGTTCATATTTGTGAATATTGCAACCAGGGCTGCTAAAAGAAAAAAATCCTACCAACAACTTTTCTGAAATGTGCCAAAATTAACTGTATCGCTAACCTTTATCATATAGCCTTTCAATTTAAATATCATACAGTATCTATTGATAATGCTTTTATAACTCCTGGAAAATTGTGTTTGTTTTATTTTTCTATAAAAACATTAAAAATTCGTAATAAATTAACAATGCTAAAAAAAAAAATATTCATGCGCTTTGTTTTCATTATTTCAAACGACAACTATAATTACAACAAAAAACATGTGTGTGAGAAACAAGCTTTCTTCAGTTGCTTGTTAGTCGTCAACGAAGAAGGTGTGTAGCATGGCACAATAAATAAGGTACATGCAGATCCACAAAAATTTAAACAAGAACAGTCAATTTGTTTTGGTTTTTTTTTTTTTCAAATTATTTGAATGTGTTTGTTTTGTTTTATCAGTAAGTATTCTAAAATTTTTTGAATCGATGTATCAAATAAAGCTAATATTGACTTTTACATAGATATAAAATATCATTAGGGTCTTATGACGAAGAGTGTTTTGAAATGTAGGCTAATAAATTCCAAAAGCTGAGTGTATCCAAATTAGGTTTTAGTACTTCATTTAATGATTTCCATTATATAGCCAAGATATCTTCAATTAAAAATATTGATGAGTATATACATATATATATGCTAAACATACATTTGTATATACTCACCAATAAAAATATTAACATCAATATTTTTAATTGAAAATTAAATTAGCTATTATTAAGAGGTGATAGCGCTGTTGAAAAAACTTTTTCTTTTTCAGATGGTCTGGCCTGGAATTCAACCGAGGTCCTTCTGGTTGGTAGGCGGGTGTCTTACCTACCATACCACAGCGGCAGTTTTTATCCGAAATTTTACCGAATCTGGAAGTTTAAAAAATGTTAAAAATTTTGAAGTAGTGCATTTAAGAATTTTGAGAAAATATGCAATTTTTATAACACATTCAGACGTTTTAACTGATTTATCTTTTAGATTAAATGTTTTTTAATTAAAGAAAAGAGAAAATAAACGAAAAAATACTCACAAACGACAAAAATGCTTGAAACATATTTAATTTGTTTATAGAAGTACAGATGCATGTATATTATTTTTTTTTTTTTAGTAAAAATAAAAATAACGGTATCTTTTGCAACAATTGCGATTACTAATTAAACAAATTTTTTTAAACTGTTCTAAATAGAATAAGATTTGTTTGTCTTTACATATCTAATATAGTTTTTAATTAGATACGCACTATTGTTTTATAAAATACTGATTCAGATTTTTGTAATTTTAAATCAGGCAACCCAGATTTGAACTTTAAAAATGGCGGATGTAAAAATGTAAACAAAAGAAGAAAACGTAAACAAACTTTGACAGCTGGAAACTGAAAACATGTATGAGCAAAAAATAAACATATTGTTACGAAAATAAAAATACAACACTGCATTGTGGGATTTTGTTATATTTTGTGTCACCCTGTCAATTTGGCAGTACTACCACATCGACCATCTTTACGTTAGATTTGAATTAACGGATATGGAAATAAATGGAAAATGGTCGATATTGGCTGAACCTTCCAAACTGTAGGCAAGTTACTCCTACGGAAATTATTTGATCCAATAAAATTCTTAATGAACTTTTGTTTCTAATTACAAATCCACCCAAACCCTAAAATTTTACATTTCTCATGTTGTGGGCAAACATATTTAAGAGGGGAAAATTAAGTCAATTTTAAAAAATAATAATTGAGGAAAAATTTTTATGGGGCTTATTAGCTTACACTTTTCTTATTTCAACTGCATTTGTTTGACGAATGGCGCGCCCTCAAAGTACAAACTTCAAACTAAAAAAAAAAATTTAATTTAGTTTTTATTCCACCAACTTTGAATGGTTCCAAAATATGAATGCCATCAATTCAGTTATTATTCTTTTTACGTTAAGACGCTTTATGTTGTTACGAAAATAAAAATACAACACATCAGCGCTTTAGAGCTGTATTGTGGGATTTTTATATGGGTTATTTAATCCAAAGTGTCTAGTTTCCAGCGATAACAATTTCGTTCTGCTCAACGCTACCAGAACACTTTGTTTAAATTTCAAAAAATTATAAGTGGTATAGAAAGGGCTGCTTTACCTACACGTCAGAGATAGTTATCGTTTGGCTGTCAATAAACAAAGTTGTTTTAACGAAAATAAAAGTGTTGTATAAACGAATTTTAAGTGTTCTTTTAAGATAAAAGACTGTAAAACAACAAAATAAAGCGATGTATGTTTTATTTTAATGCAATTTAAACGAACTCAAATGTTTTAAAAAGGTTAAAACGTAACAATATGTAGACTCGCAAGTACCTTCTTAATTGTGCCCTGAGTGAAATATGTTTATTTCAAGATTTTTTATTTCATTGAATCAATTTCGTTTTTAAGACAATTTAACATATCACAAAAATGCAAGTCAGCTGTTCAATTACCAATGCCTTTGAAAGGTAAAAATTGGCCAACTTTTTCGTGTTATAAAGTTTTTTTTTTAATTAGATACGCACTATTGTTTTATAAATGTGCTGATTCTCATTTTTGTAATTTTAAATCTGGCAACCAGATGTGAACTTTAAAAATGGCGAATGTAAAAATGTAAACAAAAGAAGAAAAAGCAAACAAACTTTGACAGCTGGAAACTGAAAACATGCAAAAAATATACATATGTAGACTCGCAAGAAACTTCTTTAGTGTGCCCTGAGGTATAGCGCATGTTTTTGTGTTTTTTTTAATTTCAAAGAGATTTCGAAGAGAGCAAAAATTTTGCTTTGTACACCGAGAAGTGTTAATAATAAGCTACATAAATTTTTGCATATACTTTGTATGAATACCTATCTCTTCACAGCATTTTAACTTCAGTGCGTTTATCATTTTAAGTGTTTCTCTCTTTGTGTGCATCCTTGATGTAAAGAAACATTATTGTTTCGAAAATCTGGTCGTCGACCAGATGAAATCTTCGGATATATGATTTTATTTTCATTATCCACGCGTAGCCATAAAAATGAGCCCTTTACTTTTGTCAATGTTAGTCACCTGCCTTTATGAGCTATTTTACTTTCAACATATCTGCTTTCAATTAAAT
The DNA here is from genome assembly GCA_023159175.1 of Wohlfahrtia magnifica. NCBI lineage: Eukaryota > Metazoa > Arthropoda > Insecta > Diptera > Sarcophagidae > Wohlfahrtia > Wohlfahrtia magnifica. Next base: position 102,078 of record JAKWBJ010000344.1, on the reverse strand, counting down.
GCTTAAAATGTAAAATTTATATTCTAGGAATTTTTTTTATAACTTTATTGAAATAAAAAAAAATGTCAACTAATTTCGCAAGAAAAAATTTGTTCGGTAATTTTGGTCAAAGTTAGGTACCTGCATTTAATTTTTAATAAAATCGGCATTTTCGTGACTTTTAGCTTATTTTATTCTCAATATTTAAAGCTTTAATTTAAATACTTAGCATATAAAATTTTCTTTCTGAAAAAATTTTAATGACTTTTTGAAAAAAAAAAAAAACATTGCTCTAATTTTGCGCGAAGAAAATTTTTTTTCGCAACTAAGTTACGAATAACTTCGAAACTACTGCAAATACAAAAAAATTATTCAGATGATTTATAGGAAATTTTGTTCCTAAAGATTTGGTGGTACTTGCTCTAAAATCGGACAAGTCGTTTTCAAGTTATGATGAAATATATTGACATCACTACCATATTTTGGGCTATAAATTTGCCACGAACATAAAAAAATTTGATCCCGATGGAAAAAACTGAAAAAGGATTTGAATTTAACGTATCAAAATCATTATACTCCACATAGTTTTAATTAAGGGCCAGAAAATCTTTTGTGTTTTGAAGACCAGTGTTATTTTGCTCCAAAAGTTAAAAACGCCGTGTAAGAAAAACAGAACGAAACTGTTAAGTCGTTAGTTCCAATTTTCTCCGTTTCATTTCTGGTTATTCTGTGTTATTAAACATAACAATAACATATGCTGATCATTCATAATAATAATTGAGTAACAAACATTTGCACGTCTTATTAAATTGAGTGAATTCAAGTGCAATGCATTATGATTGGTCGAGTAATGTGATCCTTACTATTTTTAAACTACCAAGAAAGACAAATATAGTGTTAACGTAAAATATAATAAGTTAAAAGGGCTGACTTTTATTTGTAAAAATAGTATATATGTAAGGAGAACAAATTTGAAAAAACGGACTTGGACTTTACAATTAAATCGGCAACACTATCCTTGTTATAATTTTTAGTCTCTTTTCTTTTGGCAGTTCCTTTGAACGCCTAAGTATAAACCTGAACCCTTTAGCTGTATAAAATATACTTCGGGCAATAGGGACCAAATTTAACCAAGCCCTTTACATAGCGATCCCTCGAACGGACCCCAAAATCCTGCGAACGGACTTAAATCCAAATAAAATATCTATTCTGAGAACCTAAACCTGTTTCGTTAGCTCCTGCACATCTTGATAGTGTAGCCCAAAATCCTGCCCATGAATGATAATTATTTAAAAAAAATTATTCTGCCAGAACAATTCTGAAACATATTCCTTCCCGCAGAAACCAATCTGTGCTGCCTAGACGGTCGACCAAACCAAGATTCGGTTAAAAAGGAAAAGGACAGACGCAATCCTGTATGGAGGAAGAAATCAACAAAATTATCCATCGCTGGGAGAAGTACCTATAGGAACAGCTAAAGCGAAAAAACAAACATATGAACCCGCTCCTTTAAGTTCCGATGGACCGGTCTACGAACCATTGCCTCTAACAGCTCGCTCAAAGGCCATAACAATAAAAGAGTATAAAAAGAGAACGAGCATTAAAAACCCCAAAACAATAGAGCCACAAGCAACTAAGAAGAAGAAGCGTGCTAGTAAGAAATTGCAAAAAATAAAGAAGTTAGCCATACTCTACAGTAGTCTAATATTGGCAACCTCAAAAAAGAGAAAATTCTAATAAAAAGTGAAATAAGGAACAACAAGAAATTGTAGTAATAATATTTATGTAAATAAATTTAAATAACTAAACATTTACATGGCACATATCTAAGCAAAAAAAGAAAATTCACAAAATGGTAGGACCTATTTGGGGAAATCCCTTAAGCCAAATTAAAGTAGAACAGATAGTAAATAACAGTACTGCTGAAGTAAACACACCGTTAATATCAGAAACTGCACTAACATTAATTATAGTCGGATTAATTTTGTATATATATAGCATATAAGATAAACCAATACTTTAAAGCATATGTTATTAAGCACAGCAATGCAAATAATAATCAAATAACTCAAGTATAAAAACAATACATTTATATCTTACATACAATATTGTTACATTTTTAACCTTTTTAAAACGTTTGAGTTCGTTTAAATTGCGTTCAAATAAAATAAAAACCGCTTTATTTTGTTTTTTTACAGTTTTTATTTATTCCACTATAACTTCTATACTGTTTGTCTCAATACAACTCTTAATATTCGTTTATGCAACACTTTTATTTCCGCTTAAACACAATTTTATTTATTGACAGCCAAACGATTACTAATTACGTAGGCAAAGCAGTCTCCTTATATACCTAATTGCCTACAGTTTGGAAAGTTCCGAAAATTTTTTAAATGATCTCATATCCTATATCCGCAAATTTTAAACTTATAAGATTGTGTTACCCAGAGATGATTTAATTAGCAGTGATGCCAGATATACAAATAAGTATGGCAATAACAGGGTGACAAAAAATATACCAATATCCTACAATTTAGGCGATATTATTCTCGTAACACTGCCTCCCACTTAAGCCTGTTCGTCCCAAATAGGCTCAATATCTTTCTTTCCATAGCTCGCCAATCGCTCTAGATGTACCACTTTAATTTTTGATCGCGGCCTATTGATTTTTTGTATTCTGTATACCACATCGTTTAACCTTTTAACTACCTTACAAGATCCATCGCAGTTACTTTGAAGCTTAGGCGATAATCCTTTCTTCCGTTGTGGGAACCAGTTGTCCTCATGGAAGCCCTCCATATTTGCTGCACGATTACATCTAGCTTTCATTCTATCGCTGACTATTTTATTTCGTGAAGTTCATTGAGGCTTTTCTGTTTTTCAGCGTAAGTGGCATTCCTCTCTGAAGTAGGCCTAACACCAAACTCTAAGTCATCAAGTAACTTTAGCTCAGTCTCAAAAATTATCTTGGCAGGTGATCTAGATGTTGAGTTATGGACAGCTGATCAATGCGCTAGTAGAAACCTCGGTAGGTGTTCGTCCCAATCCTTCTGATGATCGCTCACTACTTTTCGCAAGTATTCTTCCATGGTTCGATTAAATCGTTCTACCATTCCATCGAACTATGGGTGAAGCGGCGTCGTTCAAGTCTTCTTAATACCGTATATCTCACACATTTCTTTAAATAAAGCAGACTCGAAATTCCTACCCTGATCGGTATGTAGCTCTATTGGAACCCCATAGCGGCATACCCAGTTGTTCATAATAACACTTACAATTGTGTTCGCCTTTTGATTGGGAATGGCATACACCTCTGCCCATTTACTGAAATAATCCATCACGATTAGCACATAAAGATTTTCGGCATTACTGCCTGGAAACGGACCTGTAACGTCCATTGCTATCCGTTCGAAGTGTGCGCCTAAGTTGTATTGTTGCAGCTGACCTCGGCTTCTTTATACTGAAACATTAGCTGCAATGCACTGGCTACAGTTTGCTATCCAATCCGCCACTGCTTGCTGACACCCAACCCAATAAAAACGAGTCTTTGTCACCCCAAGGTGTCCTCCTGGCTGCATTATGGAACTCATTTAAGACCTTGTTCATTTTGGAGGAAGGCACCACTATTAGGTTGTATGAAGTTTTACCATCTGCACTTTCTCGATGGCAATATAAGCACCCATTAATCAACTTCAAACTGTCCCATTGTGCCCAATTCGCTTTTTTAAGAGGACCTTCTGCTGATATTTCATTGCGGGTGGGCCGTCTGCCCTCTTCTTTTGTTGCTACAATCTTTGCCAATATTGGGTCACTCCTTTGCGCTTCTGACCAGTCTTCGTTTGCATCTATCTGCGTTAGCCGGATATCAATGATGGATTCCTTCCGCTCAGCTTTCACACAATGCTTTCACACAATAATTATAAATTACAAGGCCGACGTGAGAGAGCATCAGCATTTCGATGCTTTATGCCATTTCGGTGTTCAGTGCTAAAGTCATATGCCTGGAGGCGTTCGACTCACACAATAATTCCGTTCAGGCTTTGACAGCGTGCGGCTACGACTTTTTCAGTCCCATCGACCACCTGTGAAAGCACACCACCAATACCATATCGACCGGCATCACTGTCATGGATGCATTTTTCACCAGGGACTGGATACGCAAAAACCGGTGTAGTGCCTGGAAGGCCTTTTCTTGTGACTCTCCCCAATGATAGGCCTTAGATTTCTTGGTGAGTTCATGTAAGCTTGCTGCCACGCTCGCAAAATTAGGCACGAAGCGTCTGTAATATGTGCAGAGTCACAAAATGATACGTAATTCATGAAGATTCTGGGGGCGAGACAAGTTCTTTACTGCTCGTATTTTATCTTCATCCGTTGGAATGCCATCTGCAGTAACTAGATGCCTCAAATATTTTACCTGTTTTTGGAACAATGCACATTTCTTCACGCTTAATTTTAGTCCAGCCATTGATGTTCGTTGTAGAACTTCTGCCAGGTTTTTGAGATGTTCGTCGAAAGTTCTGCCCATCACTATTATGTCATCGAGGTAAACCAGACAAGTCTTCCAATGGAGTTCTTTTAGTACGCGCATAAGCCGCTCTAATGTGGCCGGCGCATTGCAGAGCCCTTGTTAGTGACATCATTCAGCTTCCTGTAGCCTACGTAGAATCTTGTACTGTCATCTTTCTTTTTAACTAAGACTACAGGTGAACTCCAAAGACTCGATAATGGTTCAATTACACCGGTCTTCTCCATTTCATTGACCAGCTCTTTAACCTCATTAGGCTTCGCCAATGGTATACTTCTGGGTGCCTGTTTTATCGGTCTCGCTTCGCCACTATTTGTTTAATGTTTGACTGTAGCTGTTCTGTCTTGATTTTTATTGCATCACTGATATGGAGATTGGGGGGCCCTCCCTTGTGGGAACTAGCTCTTACCCCTCAGTGCTAGCTCGTTTTTGTTTAATGAGGACTCTTTTGTTGTTTGATGGTAGTTGGCCCGTTTATTATTTCTCGGTGGTGAGACGGATCTGGAACTTTTGCGTGGAGCTTTACAGTTTCTCTGCTAGTGGCCGCTCTTTCCGCAATTAAAACATTTCAATTTTGACTTCGGCTCAGCTAGGAGCCGCTTTACTACCTTCTCTATTTTGTTGATCTCTTAAGGCAAAAATTAATTCCAGGTTCTTTTGTTCATCGTCCCATCCGTTTCTGCTAGCAATCGTATCTTCTGGCACTGGAGACTGTTGATTTTATCTTCCATTACATTCAATTTTTCATCAACAGTTTTCTCAAAATTTGACATTCTTGTGTCCATTCCATCTAACCTTCTGCTTACCGTCTCATATATTTCACGTAATTGCTCAGTTGTTTCTTCAAATTTGTGTTAAAGTTGTTTAAAAATTTCTCGCACTTCAGTGGAAGTTTCCTCAAGTTTTGTTTAAATTTTTGCCAGAAAATTCTGATTTTTGTTTCTAGAAGTTTCCTTTACCTGAGCTAACAGCTTTTCATTATCAGTTTTAGAAGTTTCTTGTGCATTCGCCACAGCAATAATTTTTTCCATAAGCTTTTCGTTGCGAGCTCTAGATGATTCTTTCACTTCAGCCAAAAGCATTTTGCTCTTTACCTGCATTTTTTTGGATCATAGCAGTCAGATCAGACAACTAAAACTATGTAAGCAAAGCAGTCTTTTATATACTTAGTTACCTACAGTTTGGAAAGTTCCGGAAATGTCTCAAATGATCTCATGTCCTTTATCCTTAATTTCAAACATATAGGATTGTGTTAACCAAAGATGATTTAATTGGCAGTGCTGCCAATAATAAAATAAGTATGGCATTAACAGGGTGACACCAAGAAGAATACATAGAAGGAAGAATACATAGAAAAACTAAAGAATACGTTAAGAAATTTAAAAAAGACTCCTAGCAGAATTTATACAGAATAAACTTTTTTTCAGTAAATTGGTATTCATAGAAGAAGAAATGATTTTGAGCTAGCTTTAATGAACAGAAAGATAGCGCTAAAATTATAATTTAGTAGAATTTTAGTATGATAACATAAAAGATATCTTGCACAAAAATTTTAAAGAATCGGAAAACCCAGTCATAAAAATAACAGATTTTAACTTAGAAACAGCCTCGAATGCACTCCCCTTATTTTCAGGCAATTAAAATGAATTAGACAGTTTTCTAATAACAGCAGAACTCATTAACAAAACTCTTAAAAACAAAGCAAAGGTTGATTTCCTTCAGTATATTTACCATGCAAAATTAATCTTAGGAGTCAGACCAGCAATTGAAAACTACAAAATACCAGGAAACTTTGAGACACTTTGGGAACTACTTGAGCAAAGATACAAGTGTACAAATACAATTCTCGAACTACAATCAAGATTAAATGTGACTTACCAAGAAAAATTGTCGGTTAACTCATATAAGGAAAAGATTACAAACGTAATAGATAATTTGAATAAGTTAGGAATTGAAGAATTAGGTAATAATAAAACTTGATAATAAACTAACTCCTGAATCATTCAAACGACACAGTTGCTGACATATTATTATGTCGCATGTGAACAAATTTCAAGGACGAACGATTGAACACAGAGGACAAATGCAGTTTAACAAGTATCACGACGGAAGAAATACATTCACTTGGGAATAAAAAAAAAACAAATATATAACTTAAACAACGCTACATATGGAAAAACATGAGCAAAATGGTTAAAAAAAAATTTTCATAAAAATGTAATAAAAATAAACAAACAAAACACATAAAGGAACCACTTATGCAAACAAATATACCAAACAATATTTCAAATAGTTACCGCTATATTTTGACAATGGAGTGTGAACTAACAAAATTTGTTGCTGCTTGCCCAATGCCGACAAAGGATGCGTCTACAACGACCAAGATATTAGTTGCACAGTTTATCTTGAAATATGGACAATTTAAATCAGATAGATGGAGTTTATAAACGAAATAATGCATAACATATATATGTTCATTACAACATATGAAGCAAATATTTTCAACCCTTACCACCAAGAAACTTCAGAATCAATTCAAAGAAACCACAGAGTTCATAATGAGTTTTTGTTGACCACTGCCAATGATTATGAATGAGACAAATGGATTTCATATTTTAGTTCTGCTTACCATACGGCACTACATGTAGATACATGTTAAAAGCCTTTTGAGTTAGTATATGGAAGATTACTGAGTTCACCTTCACACTTTAAGTGAAAATAGAACAAAAATATATGACTATGATCATTATGTTCAAGAACTTAAGACTAGATTACAATACGGTTTGAATAGAGCCAAAGAACTAAAAATAAAAACAAAACAAAAAAAATTTCAACTGGAAAATATAAAAATAAATTTAATTTAAATATAGGAGATCTAGTATTAGTAAGAGTAGAAGATATAAAAAAGAATCAATGTCCATATAAGAGGTCATCTAAAATATTAGATAGAAAAGGTGTAAACATCACTATAGACTACAACGGTTTAAAAAAGACATACCATAATAATAACTGAAAACCATATAATAATAAATAAAATATATCATATTGTTACGAAAATAAGGTTGGGCACTCCAGCGTTTACTACAACGCTAAAATAAATAAACAAAAACTGAAAGAACAACTATACGTGCTGTTTACAAATAACCAAATCTACAACAACAAACATTAGCAGAGATAAAGTAAATAAAAGTAACATGGCAACAATAATAATTAAGCAGCAAAGAAAACAAGTAACAGACAATAAACAAGCAACAACAAATACTAAGAGCTGAAGGAGGTAGATGTTTACATTCGCACGGCTACAAAAGAACTAAAAATAAATTAAAAGAAAGAAATGGAACCTACCTGAAATATCGAGAGGTTCGAGAGCTTTCGATGTATTGTTTACTCAGCCATATAAAACGCACATCGATGCGAAGAACGATCAGTTTAAGTAAAGTTAACTCAGCGAATGTGTTATTGGAGTGAGGAGAGTTTATAAGGAGTAAACTCGTGAAGCTAGTAGTGAAGTAAAAAAACCAGTTTAGTTGAGCTAACTCAGTAAAGAGAGTTAAGTGTGGATAACCTCTGGTTGAAAAGGTTGTGATCGAACCTAAGTTATAACTACGAACAGGTTGGAAGATCTTTAGGAATAAAGATCTGTCGAGTAATTGTTGTTGTTTACAAAGTTGCAAACAGACAGAGTAATTAAGAATAAAAATTGTTATTGCTTTTATAAAGATTACAAGCAGTGGTGCACATAACTGTGTTGAATAAAGGATTTTTAATTAAAACCAAACATAAAATTGATTTTATTTTAACTACAATCTACGAACTCATAAATACATATTTTTAAAAAGGTAAGAACGTAACAATATTATAAGTATAAATATAAACTATATTTTATACGAACATATAATATACATATCGTCATTCGTAAGTTATTGTGTTTTATACCGCAAAATTGAAAAAAAATGAGATAAGCGCGGATTCGCTATAAGCTTTTGGAGATCTACCGATTTGTGTAATAGATTGTCTGATATCACTTATAGTTTTCGAGATACGAGACATCGACTTTAGCCTATACAGCATTTTACTGATACTGTTCGTAAGTTATTATGTTCCATACTCAAAAACTTGTGCATATAGAACAAAAACAGGAAAAAAATACTCAAGAAAAAAACAATTTGCTTATATTGTTCTATATGCAATGAAATGAAAAAGAGAAGGAGAAAAATAACTGATCATTTGTTGTTAGAGTTTTTAGAATTTATTGCCTTTGATCTTTTTGTTTTTCAACTAATAGGCCTTGTATTTATTTTAATTTACCGTTAATAGAAATAAGTGAAGTTTTGTAGTATAGCTACTAATCTGAAAGAATTTAAAGTCGAAATTAGTTTGTTGGGATTTAAAACTGTGGTAAGTGACGCTGTGTATTAAGAAATTTCAATGCTTACATATGTAACAATATTTTAATTTAATGCATTTTAGCGAATCTTGATTCTGACGATCGACTAAATAACCCGGATTTTGTAATTCCTAGTAAGTCAGGTGGAAAAGTTAACATTACGAAAACATCTAGCTCCAGCTCATCGGATGAGTCCGATAGTGACTTATATCAATTACCCTGTACATCAAATAAATCATCGGATGAACCTCATACGAACTCGTGTGGACTTTCCCGAAAGAGAAAAGGTATTGCTAACCCATCCAAACAGTATTTGCGTAAAATGCGTAGGCAACATGGTGAGGAGTATGTTTCAACAAAAGGATTATTGCAAAAAAAGAGAGAAAAAAAACCTGCTTGCACGCGTAACTGTCACTTTTTATGTAGTGAAATATTTTCAGAAAATGACCGACAAAAAATTGTTAAAGAATACTGGTCTCACGGATAGCCAAAAGAATACTTTTTATAGTAAGTTTATTTCAGTTAAAAACGTCAAAAGAAGAGTAATAAAGCATTCTACAAGAAAACAGAAAAGCTTTATTTACTATCTAAAAACAATATAATAAAATCATTGCAACAGGTTTGTCAAAATTTCTTTTTAAATACTTTGAATATTTCAAAAATTGAATATATTATCATTTCAATCACCTTTGCGATCCGACCACAGGTATTGTCAAAGAATTGCGAAAAGGAGAGCACATTAAGCATTCCATATCGAACGAAACAAAGAAAAAAATAAGAGAACATATAGAAAGCTTTCCTGTAGTTGATTCACGTTATTGCAGAGCCAGTACATCACGCCAGTATCTGGAGGAAGGTTTGACCATAACTAAAATGTTTCGGCTTTTTCAACAGAAGTTTTCTGAAAAATCCGTGTCGTTATCGACGTTTACAAGTATTTTTAAAAAGGAATTCAATCTCGGGTTTTTTGTCCCAAGACAAGATCAATGTGATCGTTGTGTACTATTTCAAAAGCAAAAACAATGTAATACCTTAAACGAAAAGACCAAACAAGAATGTGAAAAACATTGCCAAAAAAACCTAATGGCAAAGTCGAGCGCAAAAAAGATAGAGCCATTAAATCTAATGATACTTTAGTAATCTGTTTTGGTTTGCAAAGTGCTTTCACACTGCCAAAAGGACTTTCCTCTATTTATTACTATAAGAGAAAACTTTCTGTCTTCAATATGACGGCAACGGTGTGTTCCCAAAATAAAAACCCAAATATTACTTACTGTCTATTTGGAACGAGATACGTAGTGGTCGTTCAGGTAATGACATAGCCAGGGCCATTGCAAAAATTTTACACCAAATAGCTAAAGATTTTGAAAATATTAAACAGCATCATTCATCTTATGGAGCGATTCTTGTGTTATCCAAAACAAAAATCAAATTCTTTCGACAGTTCTTCTACAGTTTATGAATAACCAAAAACAAATTATATCAATTACACAAAAATTTTCGGAACCAGGTCATTCTCAAATTCAAGAAGTGGATGCCGTGCATAGTGCCATCGATCGACATTTCAAATTACGGGAAATTCATTCATTGCTTACAACCTAGAAATCACCAAAAGTGATTCTTATAGCGCTGGAAATTACGCGTAGGGATTTTTACATGTATTCAACAAAATCAAAACTACTTGACTTCAAAACGTGCCTTTCGCACAAATTAAATCGTTGCAGTATCAAAAGAGTAATCTATTTGCAATATACCATAAAACGTCTTTATCGCAAAAAGAATATATGAAAACTGATATTAAGAAAAAGGTCGAAAAAATGTTCTTTCGACACCATTTATTTAGACAACATTACAAAATTCACCTCCCATAAAATATCATGGGAGAAAATTGATGATATCAAAAGTTTATATAACTTTCTATCACTAGATGCAGTGGCGTATTATGATGATTTGTTTCAAATAAATTAATTTTTAATACATGCACATTGAAATAATTAACCTAGAAGTTCCTTTTTTGAGTTTAAAGTTACCTTGTTTTAATAAATTTAAAGCATAGTTATAAAATTAATCTTAAAACTTAATATGAAATAAAGATTTTGTTTTATTAAAATGTAACCTTGCTTATACATCTATATGTTCATGGATTTTTATTACTTGTAATATTTTTTAACATTTTGTTCTATATGCTAAGAAATGAGAATAAACTCGTAAATATGTGCATATAGAACAAAGCACTTTTTTTTAAACGCTAGTTGCTTCTAGCCACGCTTCCAAAATCAAACAAGTACATTGTAAAATGAAAGACAAAGGTCATAGCTTTTCCCTGTAAAAATATCATGGTATTTTTTTCGGTTCAGTTTTTTGTAATTGACATCTAAACTTTAACATCGATTTTCTCAAAACAGAGTTTTTGCATATAGAAACACAATACTTTACGAACGACGATATGTAAAGCACAATAAAAAAATCTTTAATTAATATAATGTATCGTAACATTAAGATAATTAAGAGTTATTAAAATACCATATTAAATGAAAAACAACTTAATGTAATAAAAATATTTTTTTTTAACTAAATTTTATATTGAGATGATTTAATTGAAGATGGCAAAGGAAAAATTACTTTCATAATATTCTCTTAAGAGGGGGGGGTTAGTGTACCTCACATGTGTACAATGCATATACATATGTAAATTATTAAACATAACAGTAAAATATGCTGATCAATCATAATAATAGTGAGTGAGAGTGACACACATTTGAGTGTCTTCTTAGATTCAGTGCATTCAAGTGCAATGCATTATGATTGGTCGAGTAATATGATTCTTTAATATTTTCATCGTACCACAAAAGACATATATAGTGTTAATATAAAATAGAATAAGTTAGAAAGGCTAACTTTGATTTGTAAAAATAGTATATAAGGAGAACAAATTTGCAAATAAAACAGACTTGGATTTTACAACTAAATCGGCAACACTTACCTTGTTTTAATTCTTAGTCTCATTTCTTTTACAATTTCTTTGAACGACTAAGTTTAAGCGTGAACCATTCAGCTGTATAAAATAAACTATAGGGACCAAATTAGACCAAACCTTTTACACCTGCCATCAAGAATAAATATTGATTTTTGTATATCTAGAGACTGGTTAAAGCTAAAGTTTACGACTACTTCCTCTGAAATATATACACATAAGTATATTATGTATAATTGCAGGAGTATGTCAAAATTACGGCAACTTACCTGGAACTTCCATTTCTTTGTCTATTTGCCGACAAGCACTCTTCATCTTCTTGCCCAGCTTGCAGCCTATACAAAATTTATTGTAAAGGCATTCGTTTGCCTGGACAAGAAGTATTAATTTATCATCATCCACTAAAAGCAAAATATAATAATTATTTATTTTATTAATTATTGATTATTTAACATAACTTTTTTACTTAGTTTTCACAAAACACAAAACAAACAAGAACACAATGCAAACTTAAAACTTATGTATTATTTTATAGAAATTTTTAATGTCAACATGAAGTCAGTTGTTCAGAACATGATGAGAGTTGTTAAGTTAATGCAAAATTAAAAAAGTAGCAATTAGGCTTTAATAAGAGAAAATTATATTCGCTTCTTAAATTTTATGTTGTTATAAAAATATTACCTTATAATATTATTGAATATTACATTTTTGATTTTAACCAAAAAATTAATTATTGAAATTATATGTTTACTGTCGAATATTGTTCTATTCGGGGTGAAATTTTTTAAATATGGAAAAACTCAATACAATACTCTAGCCTGAATAATAATGATAAAAAACCTAATATAATTTTTTATGCACATTACAATCGTAATACATATGTATTTAAAGACTTTAAAAATTAAAAAAATCTTTATATACACATAAATATTAAAATAATTTACAATGAACATCAAGGTACCAAAAAGGGCATTTGTGCCACATTGCCACTTAACACACTCCTTATTGTGACAAAGAAGCATCAAGTCAAAAATCTTAATTAATACTGTTGTCTTGGACAAAAACAATTATTTCACAGTTGCACAACTTTTTTACGATTCGTTCAAGATATTGGCGGTAAATTTAAATGAAAACTTGATTTTACTATTTGTGTCGGTGGCTGCGCCGTATATGGTAAAAGCTGCCGAAACAGATCAATAGGAATATGTAGACAAAATCTTTGCAAATGTAAATAAAACACCTTAAGACCAAATAAAGTTGAAATTTTAAAAGAAATGTGTCCAGACCTTCCTTTGCTGCCCGAACCAGTTATAATTCGTAGGGGAAATTTTCTTGTGACCATCAATTGCTACACTTACAATTATGAAAAGATCATAGAAGTTCTTAGTGCATTAAATAATGCTTTTTCTGAATATTGTTACGTTTTAACCTTTTTAAAATGTTTGAGTTCTTTTTGAATTCAAATGGCAATATACATGAACTAAAAAATGTCAATACAAAAAGTGAATTGCTTATTATTGCTGCAAACTTCGGTTTCGCATAAATTATTCAAAGAACCATCAACCTTGGACAAACAGTTTAAAAGAGCGGCTAAATGAAAGATTGTAATACAAAAACATTTGTATGACAATATGTGAGCAAAGATCTGACCGCATTTTCTTCAAATAAAATTTTAAAATATCTCAAAGAATCGTTAACCGTTAAACATACTTCCATTACACCAGTAGGCATTAAAATGAAATTTTAAATGTATAAAAGTTTGCTCAGATGTAACAGACAACTTTTTACATTTGAAAATTTAAGTGAATATTTTGTTGTTTATTTCAACAGCAAATATATACCAATAAAAAAATTCTACATTATCCATAGAAACTGAAGTACTTATTTTTTATTCTGTGGTATTGTTTTTGTATTGTAAATTTTTTATCTTACTTTAAACATATTCAAAAGATATTGAATTGTTGAATAAATGTTTTTTTCCTAATAACAGAGAGCTAATGCTTATTTTTATCATATTTTCGTATTTTTACTGCATATTTTATGCACATAAAACACTTTTTTTAGGGCATATTTCTGATTTTCCTGATAATCACTCTGCTAGAGGCCAGTAACTTTTGACAGTTTAAAAAAATCTATTTGCAAGGATGCCTTACAGGTCCTTTCAGAAAACCAGATACGTAATTATCAAACATCAACAATTTAATAGAAATTGTATTGGTTACAATTCCTTCTATTTTATGGGTATGTGTGGGTGGGTACTCGATTTTGCCGTTCTTGCCTTCTCAATTTTATTTTGTTACAATAGCTATTTGTTATATGAACAACAAATGTGTGACAGGAAATTTGTATACAAATTGTTGAAATTGAAATTTGAATTGAAAATATAATTTTTGTCTAATTGAATTCTATTTGCAATTGAAAATATTTACAACCTTGGAAAAAAGACCAACAACACTTGAGAGTTTTTGTTGCATACTGAAATATTGTTTTTATGTAAGTGTGACTCAAAACTGATTGTTTCAAAGTACATTTTTTTGGCATTTTTATTTTTACTGTATTTTGACTGCATGTAGCGTAGACACAGATCCTCAAGGTTGCCTAAATAGAGTATATACTTTTTCTACACGGGCCTGTTCGTCACTTTTTGAATTAGATGAGTAACTTAAAATCGCATAATATTCAAGTAAGTTATTAGCATGTATGTAAGTGCATAAAGGTTCAAAAAACGGTTTTTTGCCCTTAACTTGAGATTTTGAAGGTGTTATGAAAATTTAGAAAACATATTGCTGTTGACCTTGGTGGTGCCCATCAGAAACATTGTATCACTTTTTGTGTATTTCTACTTCATTCTATTTTGTCTCATAGTTTATTTAGAAATTTGTCTCAAAACCAACGAGATAACTTTGATCTGTAGAAGATAAGAAAAAGTGTCACTAGGTGGCAGCTGAAGTTAACAGTATAGACTATAAAAATATTGAATAATAATTATTAAAAGGTCCGATTGGGGGAATCAGGGAGTCACCACAGCCAAAACTTTTACTGATATTAAAATATATATTTAGGATAATAAAATAAATATGGCACGGGCAAAATCAATTGTTTTTGAATATTTATTTAACAAGCTAGTGACAATCAAATTTTTTCAAATAAGGTAATCACCTCCCTCTTCAAGAATATTTTTGGTTAATATGTAGTTTATTTTCGACCATTTCACACTGCAAGCAGCAACCAAAATGCTTTATATTTTTAAGCTATTCTTAATGAAAACTGTGGAAATAAAACAAAGACTAGTATATCTTTATAAAGCTTGTTCTATCTCGAAATAGTGATGAATGTATTAGTGATTTTATTTGATGTAAAAGTTTTAACTTCGAAATAGTGATGAATATATTAGTGATTTTATTTGATGTAAAAGTTTTAACTTCGAATTTTGTATTTTTGGCCTATGGTAGGAACCACTGTGCGATATGCTAAATTTTAGAAACCCGTCAGTCATTTGAACATATGCCTCCAACTATAATTAACAAGCAGAGTATAACCAACATAACATATAACAATCTATAATGCAACTTGGAAGTAAGTTTACAAAAACAGTGAAATACAAGCATTTCTTAATTTAATTTATAATTATGCTTACAAGCATTTTCAACAATGTACAGGAAAAAATGTAAACATTTTTTTTTAATTTAGTGGATTTCCACAAATGAGCCGAATTTTCTGTGCATAAAATGTCAAAACGTTTTATGTTTTCATTTAGTTTGAAATTCTTGAGTGAAGTGCATGTAAAGGTGGTGGAGTTTTTATTGTTGTTTGTGCTAGGTATATATCCAAATTGCATGATTTCGCTATTTCTGAGGATATTGAATTTATTTGTGTTAAGGTGCGTATTCGTGGATGATCACCTGTTCATATACTCCTCCTTATTCTGAAATTTCTATTTTGCATATTTTGAACTGGTTGCTAGAGTTAGGGATTCAATGGAGCGGGATGGGCCGTTAGTGGATCTTGGTGACTTTAAGCTGCCTATATCTCTTAGAACTTTTCGCCTGAATTCGGCTCGTTAGTTTAACCTTCTTCAGTCACATCTTATGGTGATATTCTGTCTGTTATATCTGATATTGGTCTTTTTCAGGTGAATAATGTGCTGAACTCTATCGGTAGGATTTTAGATTTTATATTTATTGAGGACACAAGTATTTCTTTTTTTTTCGTATAGATCCTATATCTGTCCCTGAGGATGTTTATCATCCAACACTGTTACTGCGTATTGAACTTGTTTTTTGTTTATCATTAGAGGTGAAACGTTCAATGCTCTACTTGAGAACTCGTACTGAATTTAGTAGAATAAATAATTTTTATTATATGGAGTACATGGTCAGAGTCAGGTCGAATTTTGCTGCTAACCCGAAGTCCTTTTATGACTTTGATGCATGACTGAAATGCATTATGTTGGGAAATTATTTTCTGATTATCTTGGCATTTCGAATATGTTTGCTGACTTCTTTCAGTCCCTACATATAGAAAATTAGACTTTGTTTCGGATTCTGGGGGTATTTTTTCGTATCAATATTTTGTTTGTAGTGTGTTTAATATCTA
Organism: Wohlfahrtia magnifica; assembly: GCA_023159175.1. NCBI lineage: Eukaryota > Metazoa > Arthropoda > Insecta > Diptera > Sarcophagidae > Wohlfahrtia > Wohlfahrtia magnifica. The sequence goes on along the minus strand of JAKWBJ010000344.1, from coordinate 85,614 downwards.
ATATTCATGATTTTGGTGTTGAATCTGCACACTTGCCAGGATCTGATGGGATTTCAACTTCCGTCTTGAGGTGCTTTGCAGTTGTTTTGAGCAGTCCGTTTATGTTTATCTGTAATAAACTTTTGGAAACAGGTCATTTTCCATTGTATAAGTCGGGTAGTAGATCGAATATATCGAATTATAGGATTATTGCCTAGCTTAGTGCTATGCCTAAGCTAATGGTGAATTTGGTGACAGATTATCTCTCTTTTCAGACAAGATCTATATTGTCACCCTTTCAGCATGGTTTCTTAAGCGGTAGGTCTACAGTAACTAATTTTCTTGAATTTTATGGGCTTCGTCGCTGGTGTTTGTACTGATGTTATTTATACCGATTTTAGTAAGACTTTTGACAGAGTTGCTCATAGGATGTTGTTTCATAAATTAACACTACTTGGTATTCTTGATAGACATCTTCGTTGGACAGACTCTTACCTTTCTTTTAGGACTCAGAGAGTTTTGTTTCGACATGCATTGTTCAAGACAGTTTATGTTTCTTCCAGAGTTCCGCAGTAGCCATTTGGGTCCGCTTTTTTTCTTGTTATTTCTTAATGGCTTTCCTGATTTGTTTTCTGACTAGTGTTCTTATGTATGCTGATGATGTTAAATTATTTTGTAATTCTCATGATATTTGTGGGCAGACTGTTCTGCAACGCAGTGTTGATGTTTTTGTTGATTGGTGTTAAATTAATTTGATGGACCTCAACCTGACGAAATGTAGACATATGGTCAAGAGTGCAATTTCTTTTAGGTTTATAATTGATTCTTACCCGTTAGAGACTGTTACAACCTTTCTTGATCTAGGTGCGTTGTTGGACAGGAAACTGCCATTTCTTGATCATATTAGTATGACGATTAGTAAAGCTCGGGCTGTTCTTGGTTTTGTGAAGAGTTGGTTGAGGGAGTTCTCTGATCCTTATATTTCGAGGCAGTTGTATATTTCACTTGTCAGACCAATTTTGAAGTAAGTCTGTACAGAGACAGTTTTTATTATTTTGCTTACGTGGCTTACAATAGAATTATGTTGATAGCTTTCCTTCATATGGGGCAAGGTTGGCCCTGATAAAACTTCCAACATTGGAGCACAGAAGGGAAATTTTGGGTATTTGTTTTGTTTGCAACCTCATTGCGTGTAATACTGAATCTGAATTTCTACTTCTGAACCTGAATTTTAGCATCCCTGCTGGATTTTTCCGTAATTATCGTCCTCTTGTACTGGAGTTCTACAGGACGAATTATGCAAATTCGTTACCTTTTCGTAGATTGTACAATGATTACAATTTATTTTACAAATTAATAGGTTTTAACTGTGACGTCAATGATATTAAACGTAGTTTGTTTTCTATCAGTAATTTGTAAATTTTATAATGTGTATTTTATAATTGAGTAATTCATTGCATATTTTAGTTAGCTTTAAGTACCATAGGTATGTACTCGTAAATCAATTGCTTTTATGTTCAGCTTGTGATTAAGTTCCGTAGCTAATTCGTTCTCTCGTTGCCATCACTTATTTGCTTGTATTCGCTATGGTTCGGACTGTAGTGTGTACGTGTCTCCACACTTATTATTATTAATTTATTAATAACAGTAAAACCTTTCAGTTAGAAAAAAATTGTATAAAGATCCGAAAAGGATACAACAATAAGGAAAAAACATAAAGTCATAACATCAGTTGTATTTTCTGTGTAATAAAGTTAAAGAATTTTTCTTTCAATAAAATAATAGATAGGTGTTTTAATGCTTATTATACTATTGTATTATGTTAAAAATGTTATGAAAATATTGAAACGAATAAGCTTTTTGATACAATTATAAATATAATATTATTTTTGTAAGCTTATTCTACAATTGCAAGGTTAAGCTTAGAGTAAGCTTACACATATAATATTTTCAAGATTGTTTCGTTTTGATTTTTCTAGAATTGATATGATAGTTTTTTTTAATAAATTCTAAAACATTTCTCAAGCTTAAGGCTTGCGTTCGTAAGCTTATTATAATATTATGTTCAAGTCATTTGGTATTTTGGTATGATTATAATTAATTACATATGTATTACAATTATATCCAACCATAACGCACGATGTTAATTGTGAGTTACAATTTAACGTCAAGTTTTTTGCACAACTTAATTTAACAGTTTTTTGTTAAGATTGTTGAAGCCTTTTACGAAAATGGCCGTTCAAATCAGAATGTATTTCGTGAACTTCGTTATATTTTTGCTCAGCATAATCGAGCAAATGTGTCTACAATCGGGAGAATTGTGCGCAAATTTCACCAAACCGGGTCACTAGAAAATGTGGAGAAACCTGTGCATGCTCGCCCAATTCGCTTTGCGGAAAACAATTCTGTTGTTCGCGATAGTGTGGCAGAAGAGCCGTCAACCTCGACTCGTCGTACTGCTAACAATTAAACATCTCACGAACATCGCTTATGAAAACTTTGAATAAAGATTTGAATATAAACGCTTAAAAGGTTTAATTGACTCAAGAGCTAAAGTCTATTGACCATTTCAAGTGTCGTCAATACGCCGAATGGTTAGTTAAACAGACAGAAGTGAATGGTGACTTTACAAAGAAAATCATCCTCATCAAAGATGCACACTTTTACCTCACTGGATTCCTATCAAGCAGAATTGCCACATTTTGGCAAATGGGAATCCATGAGTGATTGTTGAAAAGCAAATTGTGACTATTCGGTGCGGTTTATGGGCTGTCGGCGTCATCGGGCCGTACTTCTTCGAAAATGAGGTCGGCCAAGCAATTACCGTGAATAGTATTCACTATCGCGAAATGATAACAGACTTCTTGTGGCCAGATATTGAGGATATGGACCTGAAAAATATGTGGTTCCAACAGTATGGTGCCACACAAGCAACGAAACAATGGCTCTTTTGCGCTAGAAATTTAATGGCTGTCTTATCTCATCTCGTGGCGATGTTAATTGACCTCCTTGGACTTCTTTCTTTAGGGATATTTAAAAGAAAAAGTGTACGTCAATAAGCCAAGAACAATTTAAGAGCTAAAGGATGAGATAATTCGGCACATTAACAGCATTTCAGAGTCATTGAATATACGGACCGACGGATAGAGGTATGCCACCGAGGCCGTGGCGAGCATTTGGCCAATATTTTGTTCCACACATAATTATCATAGATCCTTCTATCTATTATTTTCAATTATAGTCGTACGTTTTGGTTAGACCAACCTTTATGTAAATACTGTGTTATTTCCTCCACTATGCCGGTTTCTGGGTTTAAGATACATAGAGGTATACACTACTTTATTGCTTTTATTGTTTGTCTATTTGTACAGTTCGCTTAAGGTTAATTGATTTGATGTATATAGTTCGTATTAATTATTATTATTTTGTTTTTCTTTTTCAAGTTGTTGCTACTGTTGTGCAAACGTGTGTGTGCGGTTTAATTTTAGAGAGACTATAGGACAAGGGTTGAATACAATAGATTTGAATGAACCCTTTCCGCACCGCTTCATACCACAAAGTAACACAAAAAGGGTGATTCCACTGATGGTTTACGTAATGAAGGCATTTTAGTGGCTCTATCATCACATATCATTTAGTTTTATTAGACATTAATAATCGGCAAACGACTGAGTACGTTTTCATCTCTTAAACACACACAGGCAGACAAACATAATATGACTTGTTGGATAGATATATAGATTGGGTTGGCTCGTTTATTACAATTAAAAAAAGAACTAGAAAAACGTTCATTATCATTGCAATTTTAATAATCAGTTTATCTAAGAATATTGGTATGTTTACATAGGGTATTATGACGTTTGATGATGATGATGAACGCATCTGTATAGATATAATTAATATTGTTAATTCCAAATGGATAACCTTGTGCTGCACATACATACATATACACCTACACGGTACATTTTAAGTGAAACACACAGTTGTTACAGAATAACGAACGTTTGAATGAAAAGAATCAGACCATGGTTGGTATTAAGTTCAAACATTTTTATTTTGTTTATAAACTAAAGAGCAACAAGAACATACACAAACAATTAAACAAACGAAAGTAATGTTGATCATTACGATGCAAGTGCTTCTTATAAAATTTATATACGGTAGGTATATTACAAAACTCTTGTGGCAAGTAAAGATTCTTTCTTTTATTGCGGCAGTAGTATGATGGTACAGCTGGTAAGTTTTTAATAAATCTACCCGCTAAATTCATTTTTTTTTGACTAGTTTGTTATAGAGCGAGCAGTAGATGTCGCAGAGTCATTTGCGAAAGATCCAATGTTTTTTGGAAACATTTTTGACACACTCTAATTTTTTTCCCCTCAAATTTTATAAAATATTTCTAAGATAGTTTTTGTTTCAGACTTAAGACTTGTTTTCTTTTAATATCTGTACGTTCAACACATCAGAGAAGCGACTATTTTTGCTTCGTGTCACTTGCTAGTACCCAATAATGGTCAAAAATTAGAACACGTTCCTTCTCTGAGTAGTCACCACAAGCATTGCTACATTTTCGTTCTCGACAAGGATTAGGTATAACGCAACTATTGACACCAAATCATTTTTCCAAAATCCTTCTATTGTGAATTTTTATCTATTTTTTCACCTTAGCTTCCTCTGGAATTATTGAACTGCTTTCGGTGTCGCTGTATTTAACAAGCTTAATTTTGTTTTTATCAATCTAGAAAATATTGACAATTGCTACAAACAAAAGTTAACACCATATTTTTATTATTTACTTACCTCTGACGATATAGAACTTATTATGTATACGCTGAAAGATCATCTGTTCACTTTTATTCTCAAAAATAATATCTACATTATGCTTTTGTGCATTCAAGCATTTAAAATGTCAAGGCAACTTTAATTAAAAATTCTACAGTAGTTACAATCTAGATAACCACAGTAAAACTTTATACTCGCAGTGTCGCTTGCGAGGAAAATGTAAAAACAAAGCAAACGATAAAATGAACACTGCGTTAAAACGGTAACGGTAAAAATTTAGACTATAAATTTGTCGGAAGATGCAACTGGTACTTATGAACCTTTTGCAGCAAAAACCCAAATTCCGATATATTGTCGCTTTCGATATAATCGCAAATAGGGCTCGAAATGTTAATGATAATGTTAGAGACTTTTTTGATCAATTTTTATGAGCATACCACCACAATTTAAGTTACACTCAGCATAATTTTAATCGTATAAAGTGGCCAAATAAACTATTCGACATGAGCTTACAAATTCATTTAGTAATCAATAAAAATCAATATAACGTCTAATAAAAAAAAATTATTAGAAAAAACTTTATTGAGGAGTAAAGAACTATATTCAGTATAAAAATTGAGGTCACACAAAAACTAATGAAAAAATTAATTGCTTAAAACATAAATAAAAAAATGTATTCGATATGGACAATATTCTTAAAATATAAAACATTTGTTGTTGGTTTAAAAACTATGGAGTTGCTTTTCCTTTAAGCTTTATGTTTTTTCCGTCACTCTTCTAGGGAGCGTATTGGCTTTCCACAAAGTATATATTGCTTTGTTACAGTTTCTTTAATCAATATGATATTTTTAAGCTAAGTAGATGATTAATCCGCTGTAGCTTCCTCCATATGATTTTTGTGTGTATAGTGGTGAAGATGGCGTCGTTTTTCCTGATTATTTTTCTGATGTTTGTCATCATCGCCAGAGGTATGCGGGAAGCATACCTCTCTTAAATGTTCTATCATAGATCTTACCAATTTCTTTGTACATTCAGAATTAGTATTGCCCGACTCTTATGGCAGGATTTCTTTCAACTGATATTTATTTGTAAAGTCACGTGATATAATTTGTTGTCTAACTGACTCCAAAAATATTCAATTGGGCTTAGGTCTGGAAATTGTAGCGCAGTTTTTAATATTTTTGGGCAATTATATAAAAGCCTAAGCTTTGTATTGATCACCAAAAGTTTGGGATCATTATTTTGATAAAACTGAAATTGACCGGAAAGTTCAAGTTTTTCAGCGGTCTGTCTTAATTTTTTTTTTTTTTGAGCAGGTCAAATCTTCGTGATTTTTAAAATATTTTTTTTGCCTCTGGTGTTACTGAAAAGCATAAGTTCTCCTCGATACTTTTAGCTAGTGTAGATGCATTAATTTTCGGAGTCTTATTCACTTCACGCACGATTCGTCGTTCATCTCCTTCTGTAAGCCTTCGAGGACGATCACTTCTAACCTTGTTCACCACAGTTTTCCCACTTTTTTTTATTATATAATGAACGTTGTTCTTGATATTTTAACTATTTTTGATATGGTGTTTTCAGATTTTCCCAATTTGAAATAATGAATTATTAAATTTCTTTTATAGATAAAGGTCTGTTTCCTTTGCGTTCCATCTTTACGATCATATGCACATTAATGAGGAAAGGTGTTTTGAATTTTAAACCTAAATTCTATGGTACTAATAACAGTAAAAATATAAACTATGAACAAACCTATATCAAAAGAAAAAAGGTCGATTGTCGAATATTTTTTTTTTTTGCTTTGAAAATTTTGTATTTTTTGTTAACTATGCCAAATAATTCTAAAATGCACAATGTTTATAAATTTTGTAATTGTAAATCAAATAAGAGTTACAACGTAACAAAATACTGTAGTATGGCACGAAAAATTTATAATTATATCAACATTTTGAGAAGATTTACGAAAATAATATGAGATGTCGAGTAGATTTTCTGACGACTGTATATAAAAATAAATGTGTGTTCGGTTTAGCTAAACAGCTGAACCGATTTTCTTGACATTTTTACAGTATCAGATATATCTGTATGTCTGGAAGGAGTTGTAGGCTATACAAATTTCAAAAATTCCAAATTGTCGGTGCCAAGCCCATACAAAGTAAATAATTATTTCCCTATATCTTCAAGATCGTAACAGATAAAGTCTCTAAGTTTGGCCTACACAGATTCACAGACAATACAAATCAGCTTTCAAAAAGTAGGTGGAATTTACAAAGTAAATATTGATTTTAATATATCTTGAGAACGGTTGCAGCGAAAGTTTTAGATTTTCGTCTGATTTAATTCATAGTCAGTACAAATCATCAGCCAAAAACTGGGGGAATTCGACAAGTGGACATGGTACCTCTCATACAATTTAAATATTGATTTCTGTATATCTTAAGAACGGTTAAAGATGAAGTTTTATTATTTGGTGCAAATAGCTTCATTGTCAATACAAATCACCAGTCAAAAAGTAGGCGGAATTGGACAAGTAGGCGAGGTACCTCTCACACAAAGTAAACATTGTTTTTTGTATTTCTTGAGAACGGTAATAGTAAAGTTTCTAAATTAGGTTCAAACAAAATCGAGAACAGCCAGTAATTGGGTGACATATGTAGATAAGTGGGTGTGCGCATTCCATTCATAATAAATATTGAATTGTGCATAAATTAAAAACAAAAACATTTATTTCTGTTTATTAGTTTTTATTTTATTACTCCACTTCTTTTTATTACTTTCGCTTATGAGTTCAGCGAACTATGATTGTTGAGGTACCTCTCACACAAAGTAAACATTGTTTTTTGTATTTCTTGAGAACGGTAATAGTAAAGTTTCTAAATTAGGTTCAAACAAAATCGAGAACAGCCAGTAATTGGGTGACATATGTAGATAAGTGGGTGTGCGCATTCCATTCATAATAAATATTGAATTGTGCATAAATTAAAAACAAAAACATTTATTTCTGTTTATTAGTTTTTATTTTATTACTCCACTTCTTTTTATTACTTTCGCTTATGAGTTCAGCGAACTATGATTGTTGAACTTGTTACTTGCTTACTATGGTTTTCGTTGTTGAAATATTGTTTTGAATTATTCGACTCTAAAATGCTTATTATTGTTTATGAATAAAATGTTGCAACACTCAAATAAAACCACTTAAGTTAATCCAATTAATATTGAATTTTGTTGATCTAGTTTTGATATTTGTTTATGTAAACATGTTTGTGTTTGCTGTATTGATTTTTGTATTTTTTTAGTTCTAAGCCCAATTTGTAATTTTAGTTATAAGAACATTTTTTGAAAAATAAAGAATAGTTTTAGAATAACTCAAGAAAAGAATAGTTCAATTTATTTCAAACTTATATGTGGTGAAGGCTAACAATTAAAGCGGCGTTATCTACCCACATTAGACAAAAAGCAGGTATACCAGAAAGCACACTGTCTAAAGGCCTCTTTAGCCGAACGTAGAAATCGTATATGTAAATGTAAGCGTTTTGCCACTTATAGAATACTTAAAAACGTGTCATGTTTTTGACATAAAGAAGAAAAAAAATATTTAGGTATACATACATCAAACACAAACACGTGTATAATAAAAATATAATAACAGCTGTGCAAAACATTAATGGCACTTAAATATGTGCACATTGTTTGAAATTATGTGGAAAAACTACGGAAATTATTTAAATGGTACCGAGAAATTACTTTAAACTTTCATATATAAAGTTTAATAATTTCTGAAGCTTAAGGCTTTTTAAATAAAAATAATTTTATTTTTATATCAATAAATATACACATCTATATATAATTACAAATAAATTTAATATTTGATTAATAAAGGTCGAAAAACCAGAATAATAGAATAACATGTATATGTAATTAGATTATAATTCCGGTTATCCACATACATGGGTGCATTATAATAACATTTATATTATAAAAACCTTTACATTTTTATTCTTATTGTTACTTATATTATATACGCTTGTACATATAATTATTTTGCAATCCTTAGCATAAAAGTACGACGTATATGCATAATATATAATTCATACTAACCTATAACTTTTGCTACAAAAAACACATATGATTGACAAATGCTCTTATTAGATTAAAAAAAAAACTAGTTTGAAACGATAAACATATTTAATATTTTATGTATTTACACAAAAATGTAAGTAGCAAAAAAAAAGAGTAAAAATACCCCCATAACATTCCACATACAAACAGCCCATCACTGCTTGATAAATATCACGTAACGTTGCCGTCAAATTCTATTTTCAACAGACTGGGACGTTACAGTTACGTTTCATTACGGTCAAGTAAGCACTTTTATAGCTTTTCATATAACAAAAGTGATCAGCTGATACGACTACATTTACGGCATCTGCGTTTACGTTCTGCTAATTCTACCTTAAAAGCAATGAATATACAATATATAGAATGTGCATGTTATACAAAGGTAAAATATTTTTTCGTTTCTGGTCTGATGCGGGTGGTAAAGATAAAAGGGAAAGGTACGCACAACCAAAGATAATTAAGATTTTACTTTCTTCAAAAGAAAAAGAGAAGAGAGCGCAAAACAAAATATAAAGAAATGTTTGTATGGATGTATGTATATATGTCGTTTAAAATATGTAAGTTTGCATGTGCGTTGTAAAACACAAGTTTCTTTGTGACGAATGATTTCCATTGCTTATTTTAAAATTGTATAAGTTTTTCAAGAATTGCCTTTTACAACATTATATATACTCGAAGCAAAAAAGAAGAAATAGAGCACGAGTTATGTAAAGCCCTATAACACAACCCCAACTACAACAACAACAAACGCACCAAACAAACCACAATATTAAATAGCTGCATTAACATTTGTTAAATTTTATTACCTTTAATTTTACCAAGTTTATTAACCTATTTATTTTTCTGTATAAACAGAAACGAAACTATTAAAGGACATAATAGTAAAAATTCGGGAATTATTACGGTATACAATAGTGAGGAAACTGTGAATAATTAAGGAATATAATTGAAACAGTGAACGGACAAGAATGATTTAAAACTACTAAAATCCGAAAACAATTAAGAAGTATAATTAAAAAGTTAAAGTGACTATAATTATAGAACTAATTAAGTTAAAATAAAGAATTGAAAACTTAAAGAATTAAAAAGTTGTTCATAAGAAGAAGTAATAAGCGTAATAAAAACAATAACTAATTTAGTTAAAATATAAAAAAAAAAATTAAAAAAAAAACTTAAGCAATTGGAACTTAAGCAATGGAACAAAATCAAAATATACAAATAATCATCAATTTCCAACATCAGCAATCATCATCAAGAGGACTCCCAAGAACATCAGTCAACGCTCGAATATGAAAATTCTTATAATAATAATAGGGTAAATAAGATATATTTTAATTACTATATTGTAAGTGTGAATACAGTATAAATAAGATATATTTTAATTAGTAAAAGTGAAAAAGTATAAATAAGTATAAAACTAAATAAGGGTTGCCTCATGCGAAAAATATATCGAAATAAACCATACACAACAATTTTTAGACACATAGTACACATACCAGGAAACACAGAAATGTGACTTGATAAAAATAACCCTTCAGGTTCCACTCCTCAACTAATCCCAAATTCACCCCTAAGCCCAAATCAAATATTTGACTCACTAAGAGTTCCAGACGCGGTTGAGGACCTTCCAAAGTTTGACGGAAATCCAAGACTGCTATACGAATTTTTGACTAATGTTGAGGAAATTTTGGGATACCTAGTTAATGTAGACGGAACAAACTATGCAAAAATTGTATTGAGAGCAATTAGGAACAATATAGTAGGGCAGGCCAATGAAGTGCTCAATGTTTACCCCCTTGGCTTGGGAAAGTATAAAAATAAATCTAATTCTACATTATTCTCACAAAAGAAACGAAACGTCTTTAATCATAGACTTACATAACTTACATAACTTTATAGTGCAATCATTGATATACAATCCTCTATTAATAATAATATTTTAATCCATGAGACTAATTCTAGTGTAATAGAGGCAAAACAAAAATTATTTGCCGAAACGTGTCTGAATACATTCTTATCGGGACTTAGAGAACCTTTAGGCTCAAATATAAGATCAATGAGACCTAAGACAATGGCCGAAGCCCTTTCCTTTTGTATTCAGGAACAGAATATATATTATGCAAAGAAACCATTTACAGGCACATATCCTATCCCGCAGCAAAATGTAAGACACCTTTTACCAAACTATCAGAACTTTTCACCTTATCAACCTTACCAATCAAACAACTATAACAGAATTTCAGAACAATTTCCGAGAATTAAATATCAGAATCCAATTAATAATGTTCAAAAACCCCAAATTAGTGCACTTATTAATACACTCGGACAGAATAAAAATTTTAATACGTTTCAAAGGAATACACAAAATAGTGGATTCGAACAAAATAGGACATTTTATAACAATAATTCACCTAATCCCGGCTTTGGGCAACAACAGCATCGTTAACAGAACTTACCACCACCAGAACCGATGGATACAAGTTCAGGATTTACTAATTTAAGGAAACCATCGAGCATGCAGGCAAGAAGAACAATAGGTAATTTTAAACCTCAAGAATTGTATAACATTGATGTGGGAGGATCTCCTTGCACAGACTTGGAAGAATATTACTAGTACCGCAACGACTATGCTCGACAAGATAATATGTATTCTCATGATTTAAACCAAGGCTTTATTTTTGAACAAAACAACCAGCTTGACCAAAACTGTTATAACACAATTGATGACAGTGAAAATTTTCTAATAAATGCCTCCCCGGACCAACAGGATACTTAAACCTTAATAAACATGGACACACATTACCTTACATAAATATATCTTTCCCCTTCAGTAGACCATTAAAATTTCTGATCGACACTGGAGCCTCTTCATCTTTTATAAATCCAGAATTTGTTGATCATTACGATTACGATTACGTCAATTACGACAATTTTAAATAAACACTCCTTGGATAAGAAAATCACCTTGCCATTTTTTGATGAATTTAAAGAAGAAGGTCAAATGGAACTATTTGTCTTCAAATTTCACAATTATTTTGACGGGTTAATAGGACTTGACATTTTGGACAAATTGAAAGTTAAAATAGACCTAAGCAATAAAACTTTTTCACGAACAATTCTATAATACCACTGCAACTTAAACCCAATTTGACTTCGGGAAAATATATAATTCAACCTTCTTCAAAATTAAATAAATTATTAAAATACCGGTTGATTATCAAAACGGTGACTTTTTCATACAAAAAACATTTTTAGAACCAGGCTTGTTAATATCAGAGGGAATTTATTCCTCAAAAGAATGGTACAGTTTTGTGGAGATTGTAAATACATCCGACCAAGAAAAGGTAGTTTATATTGAACAACCTATTAAGACTATTCCATATCAAAATTTCATTGATATAAACAATTTCACAATAGATTCTGACATACCCCAACAGGAAGACGACATAACTAAATTACTGAGAACTAACCACTTGAACGAAGGGGAAAAAAGAGAACTAATTAAAGTTTGTAAATACTTTGACGATATATTTTTTAGAGAAGGAAGTTTTTCTAACCAAATTAAACATAAAATCAACACCACAGACGATATACGAATTTTTACAAAGTCCTATAGATACCCCTATGTTCATAAAGAGGAGGTAAGGACACAAATAGACAAAATGTTACAACAGAGCATTATAAGACCAAGCTTTTCACCTTGGATAGTGCCAAAGAAAAAGGATGCTAGTGGTGTACAAAAATGGAGACTCGTTATTGATTATAAAAAATTGAACGAAAAGACAATTTGTGAGAAGTATCCCATACCCAACATAACGGACATATTGGACAAATTAGGCAGAAGTATGTATTTTACTACCCTAGATCTTGCCTGTGGTTTTCACCAGATAGAAATGCATCCAGAGCATATAGAGAAGACTGCATTTTCAGTAGATGGAGGTCATTTTGAATTTGTCAGAATGCCCTTTGGGCTAATAAACGCAACGTCTACATTCCAACGAATAATGGATAATGTGTTGAAAAACTTAATAGGTATGATTTGTCTTGTATATTTTGACGACATAATCGTCTACTCTCATTGCAAGAACACATGCTGAATTTAAAAAAGGTTTTTGATAGATTAGGAAAATTCAACTAGACAAATCTGAATTGTTGCATAAAGAGTATGCGTTTTTGGGACATATTATTGCCACCAAGGGAATAAAACCAAACCAAGAAAAAATTAAAGCGATAAAAAATTTCCTCGTTCCGAAAACCCAAAAGGAGATAAAATCATTCCAGGGATTATTGGGCTATTACCGGAAATTTATACAAGATTTTTCAAAGTTAACAAAATCTTTAACTGAATGTTTAAAGAAAGGAAGGAAAATTATTTTAAATGATCAATATTTGAGGGCATTCGATATATGCAAAAATCTATTGATCAACGATTCCATACTTCAATATCCGGGCTTCTCGAAACCATTTATTTTGACAAGCGATTTCGCTTTGGGAGCAATTCTTTCCCAAGGGCCAATCGTGAACGATAAGCCGATATGCTATGCTAGCAGGACACTAACAGACAGTGAGATAAACTATTCAACAATAGAAAATGAGCTGTTGGCCATTGTTTGGGCTACTATATACTAAGGACCTTACCTAAAAGGTACCTAAAAGGTAAGGTCCTTTACGGACATAAATTTAAAATTGTAACCGACTACAGACCACTAACGTGGATAATGAGTTTGAAAGAACCGAACTCCAAGTTAGTAAGGTGGAGACTTAAACTCGAGGAGTTTGACTATGAAGTTATCTATAAAAATGGCAAATTAAACACGAATGCGGATGCTCTTAGCCGCATCAGGGTTCAAGATCATGATATTTTAAATAACGAGGAAATTAATATTAATACAAGTGACAATGCATCAATTCAAGGACGATTATCCACTCTGCCGACGAAAATAACGACGATGGTATTCCAATTTCGGAAAGGGCGATAAACACATTCAATCTTCAGATTATTTTACAAGTGGGAAACGAGGGTTTTCCTCTTACACTTGAGACTGTCTTAAAAACAAACTGAGAAAGACAATACGTACACCAGAATACAACGAAACCATAATGACCGATATATTCAAACGACACCTTGCTCCTAATTAACTTTCTGCGATAATGACAGATGATAACACATTTAAAATCGTTAAGGACACATATTCTGAATATTTTGCAAATAGTAAACTTTTTAAACTTGTTCGCTGCAAAATCTTATTGAAAGACATTAGGAACACCGATGATCAGGATAAAGAAAGAATTTCAAAACAAATTACACGAATCAATTAGGAACAACTAACCCATAACACTGAAAAACGCATCGAAAAATTGAACCAAAATAGAGAGGAACCCGAAATTCTTTTGGAAAATGATAACATATATAGAAAAGAATATAAATAAATAAATAGAACAGGAAAATACATCATCAATAAGAACGAAAACAACAATATATTAATAACAGAACAAATTATTGGAATGAAACATATAAGAAAACAGTAACATAAAAAAATAAACACACACCTGACAATAACTAATTCGAATACGGGCAAGAATAAATATCGGCAAAATGAAAGACTGTTTGATCCATAGGGGAGAATTTAATTATGTGCCCTACCATCGGCAGTAGTGCTTTCCCTTCCCTTCAGTATTCCTTTCCAAGCCTTTGGGTGCGAACCACTTGGAGGGGTTGCAGTTGGATTATTCAGTGGTGAAGGTATAGCACTGGCTGCTGAATAATCAACCACCAGTAACACATTTCCTTGTCGTACGCATTCAGAGGGGGTTTGTTTGATTTTTGTTTACTCGTGGTTAATTTATATATTTATTTTTTCTTTTATTTGGTTCAATTTACGTAATGGCCGGACACTTTCGGATTGATTTCTGCAATGTGCGTGGGCTACGGGCGAACTTTTTCTCCGTGTATGCGCACATTTGTCTCCATAGGCCGGATGTTTTCGCCTTATGTGAGACCCAGGTTTCTGAAAATGCTGATCCACAGGATTTTCATATCCCTGGGTATCACCTTCTGTCCCTTTTTAATTTTCATAGGGGTCTTCCTATGTACATTCGCAATGAAGTTGTGTACTAATGCCAGCAACCTCTTGGCATGTATGATGCGGAATTTAACTGTCTATGGGTTAAGTTCAGAATCAGGGCACATCTTTTGAACTTCGGGTTTTTGTATAAAAGCCCAAACGCGGGAAGAGAGGTTACCATATCTGGCTTCGACTCTCTTTCCGACTCAATATCGAGTATCCTTTCGAATTATCCGAACAGTGAAATTGTTTTTGCTGGTGATTTCAATGTTCATAATTCGTCTTGGTTACGCCATTCAGGCCGTAAAACTCCGGAAGGCCAATACGTTGAGTTATTTGCCGCGCACAATCAGCTTGCGCAATTAGTGAATGAACCTACACGTATATCGTGTGTAGATGGGCACCAGAACAATACCCTCGACCTTTTCCTCACTACACACCCTGAAAAGTATGTAGTTGAGGTTCTTGCATCTCTCGGAAATTCGGATCATTGCACAGTTTCTGCCTCATTCTCGTCGACCGCTCTTCGCGATGTTCCACCCATTTCTATTTTTAACTACGAGGATGCTCGTTGGGCTGAGCTGAACGATTTTTTTGGGCATATAATTGGAAACTTTGTTTCCTTGACTCAAACGTCGATGCCAATGCAGAAATGGTGGTGAATATAATAAGGCTAGGGATGGATATTTTCATCCCATCCAAAAAGCTTTCGATTAAACCCAGAAACAAATCTTGGTTTAATCTGACGTGCAAATTGGCAGTCAGATCCAGAGAGGAAGCATTCAGGAATTGGCGCAATAGCAAATGTGCCACACTGATTTGCTCCGCAAACAGGCGAGATCTTCATGTGTCGCAGTACTTAGACGCGAAAAAGCTTTATACGAGCAGCGCCTTCGTGCTAAAGTTCCGCGGGGAAGTAAAAACTTTTGGTCATTCGTTAAAAAGCTGAGGAACAACGCTGGTTCGGTTCCTGCTCTTATAAAGAATGACCACTCATTCACGAACCCGGTTGAAAAGGCAAACCTTTTGGCCGAGATGTTTGCAAGTAATTCTCACTTGCCGGAGAGCATTCAACCACTGCCCGAACTTGAAAGAGTATCAGTAACTATGCCTTGTATATTCTTTCGAGCTCGTGCTGTAAAAAGGGTGCTTGCAAATCTCAACGTTAACAAGCCCTCTGGGCCGGATGGCATACCAGCACTGGTCCTGAAGCAGAGCTCTTCGACGCTTGCGCGTCCATTAGCTCACCTTTTCAGTGCGTCATATCGCGCCGGTATTTTTCCATCTTGCTGGAAGGCTGCTAATGTAACGCCAATCCCCAAAAAGGGCGAGGCTAGTAACCTGAGAACTACCGTCCAATAGCAGTTTGTTCCACACTCTCCAAGGTTATGGAGAGTATGATTAATCACCACCTTGTGGGATATCTGGAGTCCAACGATTTACTTAGCGATCGTCAGTACGGTTTCCGAAAGGGCCGTTCTACTGGTGACCTGCTGGCGTTGCTCTCGGAGAAGTGGAACAAGTCCATTCATGGCTTTTGGCGAGAGTAAGGTTGTGACTCTGGATATCTCAAAGGCGTTTGATAAAGTTTGGCACGAGGCTCTCATTTCGAAACTTAATGCTTTTGGTGTCGGTGTTGGTGTCGATTTGTATCTAGTTTTCTCAGAGATTGCTCTATAAGAGTGGTTATAGATGGGGTCTCATCCGACGAGTTCAGGGTAAACTTAGGGGTACCGCCAGGCTCTGTTCTTTCTCCTACTCTTTTTCTAATATTTCTTAACGACTTTCTTCTTCTCACTTCTAATCCTATCTACTCTTTTGCGGATGACAGCAACATTTGTCACTCATATTCCTTTGATCGTAGCCCGAGCCTTTTGGAGTTTGGGGTAAGAAGGATGAATATGAACGTCACACTCACAAGTGACCTGGTGAAGGTCTTCGAGTGGGGTCGTGCGAACAGGGTCGATTTTAATGCACGTAAGACTCAATGTTGTTTTTTAACACACAGGCGTGGTGGTGCGCTGTCATCTGTGTCAATGGGTAATGTGGATATTGAGGAATCAGATGCTCTTGATGTTCTGGGCATGAGAATTCACTGTGACGTTCGTTGGAATGATCACATATTTCAAGTGTCGAAAGAAGCATTCAAGTGCCTTGGTTTTTTGAGACGGTGCAAGAAATACTTCACCCCATCTGATCTCCTTAATATTTACAAGACCTATATCCGTCCCAAAATGGAATACAACTCTCATGTATAGGCCGGTGCTTCAAAGTCTATTTTGGAGCTTCTCGACCGCGTACAGTAGAGGGCGGAGATGCTCATCAATGAAGGTAGGGAGCCAACTCTATCGATTCATTGGAGCACCGTCGCAATGTGGCGTGTGTTTCATTGTCCTATCGGTACTATAACGGAATGTGTTCTAACGAAATTAAGGAATTAATTCCCAAAAATCATATATTTTTACCTAGTACTCGTATTTCTCGTAGAGCGCATCCCTTTGTAGTTGATTGTCCAGTAAATCGCACAACGCATTATAGGGAGAATTCGTTCTTTGGTCGCACTGTAAGGTTGTGGAATAATCTTCCAGCGAAAGTATTTCCTGCCACTTACGACATGAGTAAATTTAAATCTAACGTCCATAAACACTACTCCCTCTGTCCTCCTTCCAATAACCTATTTTCCTAGTACCAGCATAATGCACTGCATGAGTAGGGGCCATCCTCTGGGTGCTGGTCTTATATAAAAAAAAAAAAAAATATATATAATATTAAAATTCCAAGTATATCCGACAATGAATTTATACTATATCATGGTATTCCGATACCATTTAATGAAACTTTAGAAATCATAAGCGAAGAATACGCATTAGTTAATAAGGATAGTTTGATATTTTATAAAGAGAAATGTAAACATATACAAAATGTATTTTATTGTAAGAAAATTCACAAAACGGAATATGATATGAATAAAAATTGTATTAAAAATATAATAAATAGGAATAAGACAGTTTCCTGCCATTTGCGAGACATTGGTCATAGAACTGACATAATTTGTCCGGAACCCAACTATATTATTCTTATTAATCCTCCAATGCAACAGATTATTTCTTCATGCAACAATTCAACCCAACAGTATACAATTAATGGTACAACCCTAGTTCAATTCACCAACCATAAAATTGCAATAAATATCATATGGTACAATAACGAAGATAACTTATATTGGGACAACGAAAGCTTAGTCGAGATGCCGCCCAACCTCAATAATAATATTACAAAATTGAATGAATGTAGGTTTCAAGATAAGAAAATAATTCAGGATTTGCAAGAAACCAATAAAGTTCCGGCAATAGGATACACAAGACCGCTTTGGCCGTCACTTCATTTTAGGGAGGGAGGAGATATGGAAAGCCCTATAATATAAAATATAAAATTAAAATAAAATTAGTTACATTCTGGTAATGAAAGAAGGTTGTTTTTTTTACTTCACGGTTTAATAACAACCATAACTCACGTGCTTTTTGTTTTGTATATTGTAAACTATGTTTTGGTTTTGTACGGATAAGCATACAGGGATCATCACCGAATTAAATATGCCCTTCACACAATATAGTTTTTAATGAAAGATCGAACAAGTAGCACTTCAGGACATTAAACAAATATTTCAACACTATGAACTAGGTATGGTTTTTTTTAAGGAAAAATCAATACAAAAAATTACATATCACATATATTTGAAGAGGTTTTTTAAATAAATCATTAGGAAAATATAACTACATTTTAAGCAGGTTTGTTATTTTTCTAAGCCAATAAAAAATAGCGCTTCAGGTATTTTGCAAATAATTAAATAATTTTTAAAAATGCTATTTGAAAAATTTTACATTTTGAGCCAGATATGCATTTTTCAATGGAATTTTAGAAACCATTAGTATACAAATGTGCGCTCAAGTGTGTGATCAGGGCTCAACAAACTGAAAATGCTTTTCTAATTTTTGAATATCTTTGTAGGGTCATTTTTAAATTAATGGACAAAAAGTGTCTGTATGATGTTACACATTTGTTGAAGTTTTTGGAAAATAGATGGATGAAGTGCGACCTAAAAACACCAGATGGAAATGTCAGTTTTTAAATAATTAAAGAACTGTATAAGATGGACATAAATGCAAAAACTAAAATTTGCCCACGGCAACACTTTTTTCCCAATTTCTTTGAAAAATGCGCATCAAATTTGCAATACAAGTTTTTAGTAGAATAGTTGCCGCTGCCATTAGGACCATGGTTAAAACTTCAAAATTTAAACAACAAAATTCATAGAAAAAATTGATACAATTTTTGATTGCTGTAATAGGGGTTCATCCTATGTGGATAATTGTCACCGATCTGCAGTTCAAGTCAACAATTAGAGTCATAGATTTATACAAACATTCGTTGAATACTCGGAGAGAGTGGAGTTTGTTAATGAAAATGAACATGCCTTCATTTTAAGTGGAATAAAGCTCATCCTAAACTTATTTTTTTATTTTTAAAAGAAACTATAACTGAAGAAAGTGACGTATGCTTTATTATGACAAATGTTCCTAATCAGGGCAAATTGGAAAATACTTTTTCGAACCAATATGAGGCAATGAAAATTGTAGGAATGGAAATTGATACTGTTTGGAAGAGGTAAAAACGTCTACTGAACATATCAAATTAAATCTAAGCGAAGCATGCGATGTTGAGTTCGATAAACATATACACTGTGAAACATAATTCAAGGTACTCCAGTTAATATAAACAATTTTATAAACTTTGGAAAAATATATATAATAAAATTCGTGTCACTTTAATTTATTATAATCGTTTATTTATTAATGTTATTAAAAAACAAAAATGTATTCATGTATTGCATAAACGAACATAAAATAAGCTAAGGTTTCTGATAACCCCATATTTTTGCCTCGCAGGAGTCTGGGTTTCCTTTTTCATTTGGTACAAGCGAACATTGGTAACTCCATTATTTATTAGAATTATTTCTCAAAATTCATAACGGTAAATTAAAAACGTGTTTAAAAGTATTTCTTATTGGTAGCAGTACCAAGTAAAACTGTTTATTGAAAAAAGTGTTTATAAAAATATCTCGAAAAGAATTGTCTATTGAGAAACGAAACATTATTAATAATAACCATAATATGGGAAAAGCTTACTCCGAATTTGCCAAAATAATAAACAGGAGTAAGTCAACAATACAAAAGTAATAAATCGGTTTAAGAGGAAAATATAATCGCAAATAAACCAAGGAAAATAGGATCCATAATTAAGAATGATCCATTCAAAAGTGCCCCAAAGATTGCTACAGAGTTAAAGTTAAACACTTTAAATAAAAGTGTTTCTGTAGACACCGTACGCAGATCAATAAAAAAGTCGGGTATAGTGCTCGAACAGCACGAAAGAAGCCTTATATTAGCGAAATAAATAGGAAGAAACGAATAAATTTCGCAAACTTCTACAAAACAAAAACAAATGAGTTTTTGGACAAAGTAATTTTTTCGGCTCAATCCAAAGAACAATTTCAAAACAGTTAAGCATGGAGGTGGTAGTATCATGGTATGGGGATGTATGTCAGCAGAAAGTACAGGTAATTTGGAATTTATAAAGGAAACAATGTATAAAACAGGATACTTAAATATTCTAAAAAAAAACCTTAACAAAACTGTGGAAAAATTACAGATTCGTAATGATTATTACTTTCAAGAGGACAATGACCCTAAACACACTGCTGCTAATGTGAAGATGTGGCTTGCCTAAAACACTCGCCATATGATTAACACACCCACAAAAAGTCCCAATATATACCCAATTGAGCACTTGGAAAAACGACTGCGAAAAAATAAAATTTTTCATAAAAACTAACTCAAAGACTTGCTCATGACTGAATGGCAGGAAATATCACCAGATTTCACAAAAAATCTTGTATATTCGATACCAAATCGGTTAAATGAAGTAATTCGCCTTAAAGGATATCTTTCTAAGTATTAGGTAAAATATTATAATACATTAGCTAAATGTAGATTTTGAATTTACGGTATTCTTTTTTGCCAGAAATCGTAGCTTATTTTTTGTTTGTCTTATGCAATACAAGAATACTTTTTTTACAACATTAATAAATAAGCCATTATAATAAATTAAAGTGACACGAATTTTATTATATATTTTTTGCTAAAATTTGTAAAATTGTTTATATTGACTGTGGTACCTTGAATTATGCTCTATAATATATTCTTATTAATAATTTAAATTTCATCAATTAGTTTATTTATTCAACTTAATTAAAATGTTATTATTGGTATTTGTCAAAATTTAAAATTTAAATTACATGGATACTTGATAAATGTACATATATAAAATTTTAACTTAAATTAGGGTCCGCCAAATAATTTTTTTTTTTTTTTGAAAATGCTATAGAAAAAAACTACTGAATATTTTCTCAAATTTCTTTTTTTTTTATTTGAAAGTACAATCCTTCCGGTTAATAATGGAAAATAATTTCATTCAAATGGCTGCCTCGGCTGGCCATGCAGTTGCCTACACGATCGGTCCAATTTTTACGCACATTATCGATTGTGTACAGCTGTATTTCACCAATGGCTTCACGAATATTGTCCTTTAAAGCGTCTTTGACGGCACCCCACAAATAATAGTCCAACTGTGTCAAATCGCAGCTCCGAGGTGGCCAAACGACATCAGCTCTGCGGCTGATAATACAACCTTCAAAAACAGGGCGCAAAACATCTAGTGTAGCTTCGGCTGTGTGGCTGTGTAGGTTCGGCTTTATTTTTGAAATATTCTAATTAATTAACCTTGAGTAAATTTTTTATAAAATTTAAAATAATAATAAAAATAAATAAATACATATTATAATTTTGTAAACTTATTTCTGAGAGAAAAATTTATTTAGAATTTTTCAACATAACTGAAAAAATAATTATATGTATATATTTACTTATAATATTATTATATATGTTAATGTATAGATTATAAAAACCACGGAATATTTTGTGGTTAAGATATTTTCGTTTGCACAACAACAAAATAAATATGTTTTCTCCCTATACTAATTTGAACAATCATGTTGTTTGACTGTATTCTTTATTTATTAAAATTTTTGAATTTATTTAAAATAAATATAAAGAAAAGGAAAACGCAAACAAAAAGAAAATGATGAAGTAGATGTGTAAACATACTAGTGAGCATGAAAGAGGACTTTTTATTTTCTTTTTTTTCCTTTTGTATAAAAAATAAATAATGAATGTGGTTTAAAGTCAAAGACTTTTTTGAATTTTTCAGTATTGTTTAAAGGGTAACTTATTCTTTCTCAAAAGCGAGCACTTTCAGAAAACATTACCTTTATAGCAAATTCTTATAACATTTCATTTTAATTAGATTTAATAACATTATTATAATTTAATCAAACAACATTCCAGTCGTCAGTCCGTGTTGTAGTTTCGTATGGTACGGATGTTGTTGCGCTTTCAGTTATTAAAAAACACTAATCAAAACATGAATTAAAAAAACAAAAACAAAAAAAAAGCAAAAAGTAAACGCAATCGTGAAAATGATACTTCTGCTTTCAATTTGCAAGCTAAAATGATAAAAACAAATATTACTAATATGGCGAGAACCGTTACATATAATAATAATTATTGGCAGCCTTTACAAACCATTGATGCTGATAATGAATTAATAGTAACAAAAATTAAAAAACAATACATACCTCCAATAACTATACTTAAAAGTAAAATTGAACAAGTTCATGAATTATGCAAAAAATGCAATGTCAGCAATTATGCTATAAGAAGAATTTCAATCGGATTGAAACCTTTTTGTCAAAATCAAGAGAATTTTGATATTATATCAAAATATTTAACATCAAAAAAATTCGAATTTTTCCCTATGCTACCAAAAATGATAGACCATATAAAGCCTTATTATTTGGCTATGACAAAACTGACGTTTTGTTATTAAAAAAAATTAAGATCTATGGGTTTAGATTGCATAGATGTTAAGATGATAACTAAATCTGGGAAGGGGAATACTGACCTCATATTATATATTGTTTATTTTAAAAGGCAAAGTATTACACTCAGAGAAGTCAGAGAGAAATATGCGTCAATATCGAGTTTCTTAAAGTAAAGTGGCAGTTCCATAGGAATAGGAAAAATAAAATAACATAATGCTATAATTGTCAAATGTTTGGCCACGGTTCATCTCGGTGTGCTGTTAAAACATTTTGTTCTAAATGTTCAGGAGAACATAAAACAACTGACTGTAACGCAAACATTATTAAATGTGCTAATTGCAGTGGTGATCACCCGTCATCGTCACCAAACTGTCCAAATCGTATCAATTATATTGAGCTGAAACAGACATCAGAGCCATAATAGTCAAAGAGTTGTTGTTAATACTACCAACAAAAAATTTGAAAACTCTCAATTTCCACCACTTCTCTTGAGTGCCCCTCCTACTAATAGTTGGGCAAATTTAAACACCAATGCTAATAATAGCGATTTATTTTCATTTGATGAAATCAAGAATATTACGTTCAAACTAATACATAAACTAAGAGCATGTAAGTCTAAATTAGACCAATTGGAGGTTGTATCAAGCATTGCATGCAAATTTTTGTCACCATAATGAGTCAGATAAGATCCACAAAAATTATGAACTGGAATGCTAGATGCATCAGACATAAGAAAGATGAACTGCTTGATTTTATGATTGATAACGCAATAGATATTTGTTTACAGCCCGAAACATTATTAACGCATCAAGTTTCCATAAAAAAACAGTGCATATTTCTATATATGGATTCCAGAGGTAGAGGCGTTGCTATTTTTATGAAGAAAAATATACGGCATAAATTGCTTCCTATACTAAACACAGTGTTAACTTAATATATTGGTATTCAATTAGAGACATAAGATGGCCTACTATCTATAATTGCATGTTACTTTCCCGGAGGAAAAAACATTCCGCAGCTAACATTTCAAAGCTAACTCGTGGCGATAATTACATTTTAAGAGGTGATTTTAATAGTCGCCATCGTTTCTGTGGATGTTTAAGTGCCAATTGTTGAGGAAATATTCGTTTTGAAAAAACTGAATCCAATAACGTTTGGATTAAAACTCCATGTGATCCTACGCATATACCTACAATAGAAACTCACCAACCATCAACTTTGGACTCTTATTTGACTAATATTCTTCGGAACCTATCCGACCCTATTGCATGCAACAACTTAAGCTCCGATCACCTCCCAGTATTGATATCACTTAATTGTCAAAATATTGATACCACTCACTTATGTTTCGACCTTAGTAAGGCCAACTGGCCACAGTTTAAACAATATGTTAAGCAAAACGTGTTCGATGAAAATGTAATTTTTGACAACACAAGCCAATTAAATGGTATATTGATCCTAAAAATATCATTCACAATGCTAGAAACGCAACTGTCCCGAAAAAAATGTCACTACACAAAATCAAACTGATACCAACTCACATTAAAATAATAATGACTACCAGGAATTTTTTCCGTCGTAGATGGGTGCAAAATAGGCACAGTATTGATAAGATGCAAATGAACTTTCTTAATAAAAAAATTAAAAAAGAACTCATTATTGAGCGGAATAAATCTTGGATCAATGTTTTGGCAACTCTTGAAAAAGGTTCTTCCCCCTTTTGGAACATTTTAAAAGTTCTGAAAAAGAAGTACAAAAATTTGCCTATTCTTAGGTATGAAGGGGTCCGTTACTCTACAACTCAAGAAAAATGCGAGTTGCTGGCTAAATGTTTCAATTTAAATAACACGCTCCCTACACATCTTACTGATAATATAACTATTTCTAACGTTGCAAGTGCATTAAATTCATTAAACCAAGCTCACACTAATATAAGTAACGATTTCCGGATATCATACGATAAAATTAAATATATTAAGTGCCCTCCCGAAAAAAGGAATAAAAGATCTTACCAACATTATAAACAACTGTTTTAAACTTTGTTGTTTTCCTGATTGTTGGAAAAATGCAGAAGTTATTGCTATACGCAAGCCAAACAAATTGCCATTATGCCCTTTATCGTACAGGCCAATAAGCTCATTATCATCTTTAAACAAAATTCTCAAAAAAGTGATTAAAGAAAAAAAATTAAAATTTTGTAACGAAAACCAAGTATTGCCGACACAACAGTTTGGTTTTAGAACAGGGCACAATACTTCTCATCCTTTGGTCAGAATCAAATCCAAAATAAAAGACAACTTTAATGCAGGAAAATCCACTGGCATGGTACTTTTAGATATTAAATCAGCTTTTGATTGTGTATGGCACGATTGCCTCATTTTTAAAATGGCTTAATTGAATTTCCCTCCGGAGATTACCAAAGTAATCCAAAACTTCGTTCTCAACAGAAATTATAAAGTATACATTGGAAAAACTTGTTCAATGCAGGTAACGATCAAAGCATTGTGCCCTCAAGGGTCTTGTTTACCACCAATTTTATACAACATTTTCACCTCGAATTTTTCATCGCTTCTTAATTGTTCATCTTCTATATTCGCAGATGACACTGTTATCCTTTGTAACGACATAGTGGCAGAAGATATAATTAATAGTCTTCAAGATGATTTAGCCGTTATAGTAGAATACTTCAACAAATGGAATATTGTTATTAACACACAAAAAATTCAAGCTATATATTTCACTTGAAAAAGGAAATCCATCTTTACTCCACAAAGAGATATATATTTAAACAACACATATATTAAGTGGGAATCAAGAGTTAAATATCTAGGAGCCATTCTTGACCCAAAAATTAATTTTGGAGAACACGTTTCATATATCATAAGTAAATTGAATAACATCACTAGACTTTTATACTCTTTTGTAAAGAGGAATTCATCGCTGAGTCAAGAGAACAAAATTATTATATTTAAATCAATTTTCATGAATATATTATATTATGCAGCCCAAGTATCGAGTGATATTGCAGGATGCCACAAAGGTTTTTTTTCTTATCACTTTTTCCTTAATTTTAATATTATTATTTTATAATTAAATAATATTATTGTTGAATGTAAATAATTAAGTAGAAAAGATTACTATTTGCCTGAACACTTTAATAAGTTTTTTTATAAATAATACTTTGTAAAGTATCTGTTCATGTTAAATAAAGATTTAATTCAAACCAAAAAAAAAAGATTCCAATTGTGTGTGTTAAAACCTAAAATGATTTTAAAGTGTATTTATTTTTAATTTTTCATACGAAAAATTATTTAAAATACATTTCAAATATATTTTATTTTACATAAATATGAGTGTAATAATTTAGTTTTGATAAATACTAACTTATTCAATAATTTCAAACAAATTTTTTATATGTTACATATGAAGAAACATAACATTCCTCTTTTTCAACAATTTTCCTTAAGCTTTCAAATAATACAGGCAATTTTATTTATTATGACGAACATACGCAGTAGAAAATAATTTTGAAAATCTTTCGGCGTCATCTTTATCTATTGCTTATGATGTTACACGAGAATAAAAATTAAGAGAGGAAAATAAAAGACGGGTACAAATGACACAACCGTCAAGGGACAATTTTGCATATATGAGGTGCACACTCTACGTATTATATATTCTTTGATAGAAGCTATCTATTTATGTATCTTATATACAAAAACGAATGTATGTTTATTTGAAGTCTGTACACATCTACACGACATATTCTACAGTGACTTTCTAAAACATATTCTACAGTGTCTTTCTAACTGGCGCTCAACGAAAAATAATTTTAAAATATCCTCATAAGCAAGGATTAATAATAGTAATAGTAGTAATAATAGTAGTTCAAAATTTTATGAAAAGAGCGGACGTCTGCCGTCGTTCTATAGGTGGACATTTGCCCGACATCATACACCATTATTAATTCCCATATTTCTATGTGTATGAATAAAACTGAATTTGTCAAAAAAATGTGTTGTCAGCCAGTTTACTTCCTAACCTCAAATTTGCCCACCCTGTATAATTTAAATATCCTTATAGAAAGGATTAATAATATATTAAATATCCTCATAAAAACGATTAATAATTAAATATTCGCATAAGAAAGGATTAAAAATTCGACTTAAACGTTAAAAATTAAAATTATTCTTATAAGAGGACAAACAATAAATAATAATCAAGTTAAAAATTAAAAATGAACAGATCTTTAAAAACTATAGAATCGACGTCATTATACTAATAAAAGATTACAATTGACAGAATAAAATTAAAAAATATTTTATTAAAAAAAAAAAATTATTTTCAAAGTAAATACACAGTTTTGTGCGAAAATTTATTATTAAAGTGAAAGATAAAAAGAAACTCTATATACTATATATAAAAGAGGACCATAAATGCGTTGTAATTGATGTTCTCTGAATTACGCCAATATATCTAGAGAATGGTTAGATTTGAAAGTTCTACATTAGGCTTAAATAACTTGGCAGTCAATACATCCATCATTTAAAAAAATATGGAATTTTGCATGTGTAGAGAACGGTAACAGTTAAAGCTTTCTTTATCTATCCACATCAGTCAAAAAGCAGGTACACCACAAAGGCTCTCAGCAACGCGGTAGAGATTTCTCTAGTTTATTATAAATTAAAGTGAAAGACAGAAAGAAAATTTATTAGACAAAAAAA
Organism: Wohlfahrtia magnifica; assembly: GCA_023159175.1. NCBI lineage: Eukaryota > Metazoa > Arthropoda > Insecta > Diptera > Sarcophagidae > Wohlfahrtia > Wohlfahrtia magnifica. The sequence goes on along the minus strand of JAKWBJ010000344.1, from coordinate 57,946 downwards.
AGAGCTACAATGTTATAAATTGAAGTAAATTAAACACACAAAAAAATTAAAAAAAATCTCATCAGTATTAAGAAGAACAGTTCACGCCGAGAACTGTAACAAAACCAGCTCTAAGACCATCCATTATCTGGCATCCCTAAAGATAATCATCATTTGGTTGTAAGGGAATTGATTATAATTTTAAGAAAATTAAAAGCATAAGTAATAATTTGCAGCAAACAATTTTAAAAAAATTATCAGATCTTAACTTCCGTTTTATTGATATATTTACCAACTAATTATTGCAGAATAATTTTTTGTAAAGAGAAATAAAAAAAAAATTAATAAATAAATAAGAAATTGCAAATCCTAATAACCTTGTACGTCCAGCAATTCTCTAATAAGCAACCCACCTGTTCCAGCTGGATTAAATCAAGACCAATTTAATCAACTACAGACAAATTTATTAAATTCCTTAAAAGAATTAGTTTTTACTGAAGGTAAAACCTCAATTAATAATATTAATCCTTCGCAAGAATCAATTGACGAACGCTACAAAAATAAATGAGGAGATTTAGAGAAAGTGCCCGACATACTAAGAAGCTTGAGAGAATTCTCAGGTAAACACTCCGAATTTAGCTCTTAGAAGAAGAGTGTAGAAAGGGTACTAACCCTGTATGACGATTCTAAAGGCACAACCAAATATTATATTAACAATTATAATTAAAATAATAGCTGAATCTGATGCGGTTTTAGAGACTACAATATACCACTCCAATGGCGAGCTATTGCGGCATGCTTAAGTTATCACTATGGCTATCAGCGTGACTTAAAAACCTTGGAATATTAAATACTTTCATTGGTCCAAGGAATTTTAAAAATGAACGACTTTTATCAATTGATCTTAATCCTTAATAAGATTTCATGTATGGAAGTGTGTAATGAATCAATTAAATTGTGACCTCAAACTTATAGAGACACATTCATTAGGGGTCTTAAGGTCGATCTCCTAAAATTACTCGGTGTTCGTGAACACAAGGATCTTCCTCACGCTCTATATCTCTGCCAAAAACTGGATAACCATGCCAACGTTGCGTAAAAGACACGCAGTGTATCAATCACCAAGATATTTTGCCACTTATTTGACATACCCTTCTCAATATCCCCAAAAACCTAATTTTTTTCCCAGCTTCATGAACTGGCAACAAATGGGCTTTAACCAAAGACATTATCAGCAAAACGGTCATGTCTTGCCTTTACGACCACCAAAGCCTATGCTACGAGCGGAGCCTATGGAAATAGATGCAAGCCTGAAAACAAAACAGGTAAATTATATGAACAGATCAGTCGAGGATAGGAAATGGTAAGCAGCTCCATCAAATCAATGTGGACCACCGTATAAAATCAAACACAACTACCATATCCACCACAACAAAGCCAGACCATCTACAAACTAGAGGAAAACTTTTTGACGGAAGACAGCCAGAGCAATTTGGCACTAATGGATTCTGAAGATGAGATAATTACAAGTCTTAGAGACATTCATTTTTTAGAATGAGGAGTTCCTCATTACCGTACCTAGAATGTAAGATGACGAACGGAAAACTACTAAAAATGTTAATAGATACCAGTTCTAAAAAAAATTATATAAAATTAGAAATAATTTCAAAATCAATAAAAAATGAATTCCCATTTACAGCGGATTCTGTAATAGAAAATATCACAATCACACATCGTACAAATGCAAATCTTTTCGGCCTTAACAACATAATCAATTTTTCATTCTCCCTTCACTCTCGTCTTTCGAGACAACATTTTGCGAATTAAAAACCTCAAATTTTAATTAAAACAATTTCATGCCCAAGATGTTAATAAAATTAACACCTTGACACCCAAATTAGAAAAGAACTTTCAAATGGAATTTTCAAATCTCTTTACTCAACCAAATGAAAAACTCACATACACACCAAAGGTAACAGGAGAAATCCGTACGACCTCTGATACACCTGTTTACAGTAAATCATACCCATACCCAATGCACCTTAAAGGTTAAATAAGCTCATAGATAGAAAAACTGCTTAGCGACCGTTTTACAAGAACTTCAAGATTACCATACCCTGTATGGATCGTCCCAAAAAAACTAGACCAATCCAACGAAAAGAAATACAGATTGGTGATAGACTATCGAAAACTAAATTCAGTCACCATTGCAGACAGGTACCCAATATCAGAAATAAACGAGGTACAGTCACAGTTGGGAAAAAACAAATATTTTTTTGGTTATAGACCTGAAAATTGGTTTTCACCAAATTCTTTTAATGGAATCTGGTATCGCGAAGACCGTCCTTTCCGTTAACAATGAAAATACGAGTTTACTCGTTTACCATTCGGTCTTAAAAATGCACCTTCTTATTCCAGCCAACGTTGGATGATATTTTAAGGGAGCACATTGCGCTGTTTCGTGTACATAGATGACACAATTATATTTATCAAGAATAAACAAAGTCATCTACAAGACATATAAATTGTTTTCAATACCTTTCACGATGCAAACATGAAGGTAAAAGTAGATAAATGTGAGTTCTTCAAAAACAACATTGAATTCCTTTATCTTATCCGAGATTGGTATAAAGACGAATCCGGTAAAAGTGAAGCCATCACAAATTTCCCTGTACCGAAAACATAAGATAAGATCCTTTCTTGGACTTTCCGGGAACTATAGATTACGCTAAACTAGTGAAACCTCTGACAACCATTTTAAGGGGGGAGGGAGGACAAGTGTCAAAAGTACTTAAAAAAAAAACGCTGATAATGTTTAACAGCAGTGCAATGGAAGCATTTCGTAAAATAAAAACAGCACTCACTGAAGAACTGATGATTCATTATCCGGACTTTACCAAGGAATTCTAGCTGACAACCGTTTCGTCCGAATATGATATAGGAGCCGTCCTAACCCAAAATTATCAACAAATATTGTTTATATCTAGGAAGCTTAGCAAGGCGGAGGAACACTACGCTACTAACGAGAAAGAGGTGTTAGCGATTATTTGGGCTCCCGATTCCCTGAGAAACTACCTCTGTGGTTCAGCCAAAATAAAAACATTCACAGACCATTAACCGCTAACATACGCGCTAAGTATTTGATACAATAACAACAAAATGAAACGTTGGAAAGCGATCATTGACGAACACAATTATGATTTACACTACAAACCCGGACGAATGAACATTGTTGCTGATGCTCTATCACGACCTCGCCAAATAAACTCAATAACTGCCACGGTTTATACCGATTACACTTCATCGCATCATCGCACCCCAATAGCTAATGAGCCAATTAACGTATTTAAAAATAACATTTTCATAAAATTAGGCCCTAATCCATTATATGAGTTCCATTATTCCGTTATTTATGAAACCGACTACACGAAAGAAAGATTAATAGTCATTTTTAAAAAAGTCTAAATCCCTCAGTTATAAATAAGTTGAATACCACCGTATCTATTCTCGGGAGGATGCAAATTATATACTCTGGAAATTTCTCTAATTTTCTAACCAGATTTGCTGAAAACGTTGTTGCTGATTTAACAAACGAAGTGGATCAGGAAGAGAAGATATTAAATGAACACAAACGTGCACACCGAAATGCTAATGAAAACAAGAGACAATTGATTGAAAATACTCAAACAATGTAAAATTTCCAAGGAACAAAAATAGCATCCAACCAAACCGTTACTTGAAGAAACACCAATTGCCGAATATCCTGGACAAAAAGTTCACCTTGACATATATCTTACTAACCAAAATGCGGTGTTTACAGCCACAGATAAACTTTACAAATATGTAACAGCAAAAATTATTAATCTAGATCGATGCAAGATATCAAGGAACCGTTGCGTGAAGTATTGGTGAGATTAGGACCTACGGAGAGAATAGTTATAGACAACCAAAAGTGACTGGGATCCGCACCGATAAAACACATGGTGGAAAACCAATTTGGGATCAAGATTTTCAAGGCTCCACCATACACTAGTAGTATCAACCGACAAATCGAAAGATATCCGAGGTTGTGACATTTCAAACAGGATGAGCCTTAATACAGAACGAAACTTTTAATCTTATACACGTAATAGATATCAAGATTTATAAACACGAACTCAGACTTACTAGTGAACACATCAATTTCAAAATAAAAAAATCCATTCATGCTATTTCCTTAAGATGAGATGTTATAACTAAAAAGGCTTTTGAACCGTATTCGACCATTCAAGCGCACCATAAGATCCATAAACGAAATTGGCACTGTATGGAAATGAATCGCATGTTCCCCAGATTGGACACACTTAAAGATTTTGACGGATAAAATAAATGACAACAGACGCAAATCCAAATTGTAATAAACAGACTTTTCGAACGGAAATTAAATGAGTTAAAAAATTTGGCGAACGAAATATTTAACAACATTCGGACAAACTACCAAGAAAATACTGCAGCACTTAGATTTAAATTTAAATTGCAAATACTTAAAGAGGAAGTGCCTAATATTGAACAAGTGTTATTGTGGGCAAAGGGAGGTATCATAAATTCTTTCCTATTCCCTCATAATGAAACAGAAATACTCAATGAATTAATTTTAGAACAAAATTTTCCATATAATTTGGAACAATGTTTAAAATTTGTTCAAGTTAAAGTTGCTTCAAATAACTAACAAATAAGATATTTGAAATAAGGAAGAAGAAGAGAGTATCAGGGATATAATCAACTCGAACTTATTCCAAATATCCTTAAGAGTAGCCCCTACATTTGTAAGAAAAGCGATAATCTAGATACTCCTTCGTTGGAGATAATTGAAGACGGTGTTTTACTGTTTAATTAGTACAATGAATCAATATTTGTAAATGGTAACCATGTCGACACGAATGGAACCTTTGTAGTATAATATCATAATGCCAACATAACCGTTGGTAATGTGACATTTTCTCATTACGAAAAAGAAACATATAAACCGCTACCCGCTATTCTAAGTTCATTGAATTCCAGTCATTATTTCGAAGAAACTTTATCTCTCCAACTTATTAAGGAATTGCATTTGAATAACAGTAAAATAGTCCAATTGATCAAAAAAGAGAAAATGTAAACTTATGGGTAAGTTCAGTGGCTCTAATAATATGCGCGGCAATTATAATTAAAATAGATCTCAAACACGCTGCAAAAGGAAAGTACGTTTCAAGCCCACCAAAACTGTTGTTCAACCAATTTATTCCGAAATCAAAAAAACGTACATAGTGGAATGTAATGATGTGAGCATTTGCCAATTGGTTTTCCCTACAAACGGGGACGTTTGCATCTAAAGCGAGAAGGGTTAACAACAAAAATATATCTTTTTGTTTATTAGATTTTATTTTATTACTCCACTTCTTTTTAATACTTTCGCCTATGAGTTCAGCGAACTATAAGATTGTTGAACTTGTAAAATGCTTACTATGGTTTTCATTGTTAAAATATTGTTTTGAATTATTCAACTCTAAAATGTTGTTTATGCATAAAATGTTGCAGCACTCAAATGCAACCATTTTAGTTTACCCAATTTATATTAAATTTTATTGATCTAATTTTGATATTTGTTCATCTAAACGTATTTGTATTTGCTGTATTGATTTTTGTAATTTTTTAAGTTGTAAGCCCAATTTGAAATTTTAGTTATAAGAATATTTTTTTGAAAAATAAAGATCAGTTTTAGAATAACTCAAGAAAAGATTAGTTCAATTTATTCTAACTTATATGTGGAAAATGCCAACAATTAAAGCAGCGTTATCTACCCACATTAGGCAAAAAGCAGTTATTCCAGAAAGCACATTGGTTAAAAGCTATTTATATATGTATCTCATACATAAATATGAATGTGTGTTTATTTTAAGACTGTATACAGCTAAACAGTGTCTTTCAGCAAGGAACTATAGGCTATCTCAAATGTTTGCATTAAGACTGGAAAGGCACAAAAAGTGGAGAAAAAGTAAAAAATGTATCTAAAATAGTATTTAGGATAATAATTAAGATGGGCGTAACAAAGCTCGCCGGGTCTTATATTAAGACCGAAAAGGGACAAAAGGTGGAAAAAAGCTAAAAAATGTAACTAAAATAGCATTTAGGATACTAATTAAGATGGTGGTAGCAAAGCACGCCGGGTCTTAGCTGGTAGAACACAAAAATTTTCAAAATAAAAATTAAATTAAAATTGAAAAGTTAAAGAATGGCCTTTAAATAGATAGTTTGTGTATATTGTTCCAAGATGAATACACCTAAATAGATACACCATTATTTAAAGCTACGAACTTTAAATATTGTTACACAAATAAATTTAAGGAAGTAAATTCGCGAAAAATCCAGACACGTACAAGGAACACAAACAAAACGTAAACAAAAGGAACAAAACAGAATAAAATAAAAAAATTAATATTAAATAAAAATGAAACTCTCTGAGCTTAAGGTGGACCGTCTTAAGCGGGAATTAAATACGCTTGAACTGTCTACTACCGGTACAAGCAATGAACGGCAGGGGCGATTAATTGTGGAGTTTCAGCGGGGCATCAACATTGAATAATGCCGACATGAATGCGCTGCTGGATGCCATGATGGAAAAAATGAAAACACAAGGCAAAATGGTTTTGGCAGAAATGTCGAAAATTGATGCTAAATTCGAGGCAACTTCTCAGGCGACAAACGGAAAGCTGGATAAAATATGTGAGGCTGTGAGTATAAGAGTAGACTTAGAAAGAACTCTCGAGGAGAAATTAAAAGTAATTAAGCGAAAATCAACAACATTCAGTGACCATGACCAGAACAAGTACAAATTATATCGGATGTTTCCAGCCGAATTAGGACCCCTTCTTTTGATGGTAGTACACCTTTTTCAATTTTTAAGTTCCAGTTTGAAACCGTGGTCAACAGAAACAAATGGGATGACAACCATAAGGTTCTGGAACTAATTCTCGCCTTGAAAGGAGCAGCGGCAGCAACTATGAAGATTTAATTATGGCACTTCAGCGCAAGTTCGGGGATGACCATAGAAGGGAATTGTCTCGTATGGAGCTCAGATGCTGAACAGGAAAAGCTAATGAATCACTGCAATCCTTCGCCAAGGAAAGTGAGAGGCAGGTACACTTGCATACTCGAGTGAGAACCATCCGCTAATAGACCATTTTAAGACCAAGACATTTGTCAACGGCATACGGACCCGGATATTAAGCTCGCTGCGTGCTCTACACAGAAAACAATCTTCGCGGAAAACGTGGCTTTCGCAATTGCCCAGGAGACTGCTCGAGTAATTCTAAGCCACAAAGCCTATAAAGTAAGAGAAATGGAAGTTGTGTCAGATAAAGGCGACCTGATTAATAACATAGAGGAGGTAGTGGAACGGCTACTGGCGGATAAGGAACAGAAGGCGAACCCGAAATGTTACAACTGCGGGAAGAGCGATCATTTTCGGAGTCATTGTAAAGCGCCACACAGAAGGCCAAGATCGATCTCACCAGCGAGAAGAAACATATGATAAAATCACGAAATAACATCTGAAGACCCTTCGTTAACCTCCCACAAGTGAGAGCCCCTCAATCTCGATATCGGTGATGCAACAGGGAAACAGCAATCTTACAGCATGTGGATACATTAATGGCAAACGAAGTATATTTCCTATACATACTGGGGCGACGCAGGCCCGATAGAATAAAGGAGGAGTGTGAACCCCTGAACAATGTCAGATTACGGTCGGCTACTGTCTATGGGAAGACATCAGTGAAAGTGACTTTAGCCAACGTCAGCGTAAATCATGTGTTCATCGTCGCCGATATTGTGGATGAGGTTATTATTGGTTCCGACTTCATGATAAGACATGGCGTCAACTTAGATATTGGGCAACAGATGATGAATTGGCGTAATATGGACACACCTCTCAATGTGGTTAGAACGTTAGAAGATTAGTTGCAATCGAACGACAAAAGTTACTACCCCAGTCGGAAACCTTGATATGGGCACGTATGGAAGGAGATTGTGTGGACAACCGCTTGTGGATAGTAGATTCAGCAGAAATCGAAACAGAGGTATTAACAGCTAAGACATTCGAAAGATCTAGTAATAAAGAAATAGTCCCAGTCGGGCTGCTCAACCTTTTACGCTAAGAAAATACCATCAACGAAAGTTTTTAGGTAGGCCATTACGCTCCAGTGGAGGCAATAATAAATGGGGAGGAAACGCCAAAACCCCCTAATAGTCCAATAAAAGGTGAAAAGATATTTACGGAACATGTGGAAGAATGGGTATCAGGACTAACACATTCTGAGCGAAAGAAGCTAAACAGCTATTAAAGAAATATGCCTGCGCATTTGTCAGTCGATCCAAAAGCCAAGGAAGAACATCGATTGTAAAGCATGAGATTAATACTGACGAAGCAAGACCCATAACACAGAACCCTCGAAGTATACCATTGGCCAAGCGTAAAGAGGTAAGGGAGCTAGCTAGTGAGATGAAGGAAAGCGGAGTAATCGAGCCATCATCAAGTCCATGGAGCTCTCCTGTAGTCCTGGTAAAAAAGAAAGATGGCAACACAAGATTCTGCGTGGACTACAGGAAGCTGAATTATGTTACCAAAAAGAACAGCTACTAAGAATTGATGACACCCTAGATACGCTAGCCGGTACGAAATGGTTCTCAACACTAGACTTTCACAGCGGATATTGGCAGGTGGAGATTGCAGAAAAAGATAAACTGTCTTTATAGCGAATGGCGGTTTATGGCGATTTAAAGTTATGCCGTTCGGACTTTGCAATACGTCGGCCACATTTGAGCGACTTATGGAACGAGTGTTAAAGGGGTCGCATTAGAGAACTTGCTTGGTATACCTCGATTATATAATTGTAATGGATAAAACTTTCGACTAACATTTCAAAAATTTTGCAGGAGTTCTAAAGCGAATCTCAATGGCTGGATTGAAATTGAGTGATAAGAAATGTGCGTTGTTCCAAAAGCAGGTGAAATATTTAGGGCACTGTGTTACGGCAGATGGTATTTCCACGGACGAAGATAAAATACGGGCGGTAAAAAACTGGCCTCGACCCCGAAATCTCCAAGAATTACGTAGTTTTTTGGGCTCTGCACATACTATAGGAGCTTTGTGCCTAATTTTTCAAGTGTGGCAGTCAGCTTACATGAGCTCACGAAGAAGGCTAGGTCGTACCAATGGCAGAGTGGCAGGAAAAGGCATTCCACACTTTAAGAAACCTGTTGTGTGCAGCTCCGGTGCTAGCGTATCCAGTTCCAGTCGAGAAATTTATAATAGACACTTATGCCAGCTGATATGGTATTGGTGGTATGCTCTCACAACTAGTTAACGGAGTTGAAAAGGTTGTAGGCTACTTCAGTCGAAAGCTGTCAAAACCTGGGCGAAGCTACTGCGTAACCAGATGCGAACTATTAGCAGTGCTGGAATGCATATAGCATTATCACAAATATCTATATGGCCAACATTTTTTGCTGAGGACTGATCATTCCGCACTTCGATGGCTGTTACAATTCAAGAACCCCGAAGAACAGCTTGCGGGGTGGATTGAACGCCTCCAGGCATATGTTTTTAGCATCGAGCATTGAAGAGGCATCAAACATAGTAATGCAGATGCTCTGTCGCGGCGACTATGTAACTTAGAGGGTCAACACTGCGATAAAATTGAAAACAAAGATTTTATTGTAGACATACGGCTTACACGTCTAGATGTCAATGAAGACTGGTCAGAGGCACAGAAAAATGATTTAGTACTGGCAAAAATTATTGCTGCTAAGGAAGAGGACAGACGGCCTAGCCGTAATATGATATCAGCAAGACAGCTTCCAACCTAATACTAGTTCTAGCCACCAAAGTGACTAAAGTTTTAAATGAGTTCCATAATGGCCCTAGTGCAGGACACCTTGGCGTGACAAAATTTTTAGAAGAATTGAAACAACGTTTTTATTGGGCTGTAACCGATTGGATAGCAAACTGCTTACAATGTATGACAGCAAAATGTCCAGTTAGAAGAAGCCGCAGTAAGTTGCAGCAATACAATGCTGGAGCACCATTTGAGCGAATAGCAATGGATGTAGCAGGTCCTTTTACAGTTAGCAGCGCGGGAAATCGTTACGTACTAGTTGTTACGGACTATTTCAGTAAATGACCGAAGGAGTATTCCATACCCCACCAAGAAGCATCCATAATTGTAAACGTTTTTGTAAATGAATGGGCTAGTCGCTATGGTATTCCGATGGAATTACACTCTTATCAAGGATCAAATTTTGAGTCTGCCATTTTCAAAGAGATGTGTCAAATGTATGAAATAAAGAAAACCCGAACTAAGCCGCTTCACCCGCAATCGAATGGAATGGTAGAACGCTTTAATCGAACTCTTGAGGAGTACCTACGAAAAGTAGTGAGCGAGCAACAGAAGGATTGGGATAAGCAGTTTTTACTGGCGTACCGATCAGCGGTCCATGATTCAACATCGAGAGTACTCGCCAAGGTCATTTTCGGGTATGAAATGGAATCGCCAGGTGACTTAGAGCTTGGTGTCAAACCTGCTGCAGCGGACGAAGCCAAATATGGTGAAAGACAGGGAGCTCTTAACGAATTACATGAATTCGTGCGTGCTCGATTAAAAATTGTTAGTGACAGGATGAAGGCAAGATATGAACGCGCAGCAAATACTGGGAGTTACCATGAAGGTGAACTGGTCTTACTTTTCAATCCTCGACGGAAGAAAGTAGTGTGCCTCAAATTACAAGCCAATTGGGATGGACCATACAAAATTATCAAAAGATTAAACGATGTCGTCTATAGAATACAGAAGCATAATAGCCCCCGGACAAAAATTAAAGTAGTTCACATTGAACGGTTGGCGAATTATGGCGAATAGTCAGCCTATTCGGGATGAACAGTCTTAAGTGGGACGAACAGTCTAAAATAAATTTAAGGAAGGAACTTCGCGAAACATCCAAACACGTATAAGGAACACAAACAAAACATAAACCAAAGGAACAAAATAGAAGTTACCAGGTGACACGATCGAGAACTTTCCATAACTTTCAGCACCTATATAAGCAAGAACAAAAGGGTAGCTAAGTAGTCGTAATATAGCAGTGATAAAGTGCGAATTATAAAATAAGAGGGCGCTGGCAGTGTTAATTGCAAATAAATAAAGCACAGTGGTTATAACTGAATCGTAAATTGTATACAGTGGTACAAGTTTTGTGCTTTAACAAAGGTCCTATTTAAAAACTCAAGAATTTGTGGTTATTTTAATAGCGATCTACGAACTCATATATAAACGTTTTTTTGAAGATAGTAAAAACGTAACAATATTATGGAACTTACTCTATTGTTTGATGTCTAGTCCACGAAAGTATAATGGTTGTATAACGGTTGTAGCTATTTGAAAAGTGCCACCAATACAACTTTGAGTTAAGCATGTGCTAAATCTTTTAATTAGGATCAACCGTAACTAAATAGTAAATAGCAAATTTCTTTGTTCCTTTTTTTCTATTAATAAAGCTTAAACAAGCTTATTTTAACTTAACTGTAAGTATTAATCACTTAAACTATCGTATTCGCTATCACTTACTTTATTTTCGCTTGAATTTAAATAGTTATTTGCATTAAAATAGATATTTTGGGTTCTGACATCAAAATCATTCTTTCAACTAGGTCTTTATTAGTGGTTTCACGACTTATTTTCCTAGTATAATTTAATCGTGTATTTCTAATAATTTTGTGATTTGCTTCCAAAGCTTCTTCAGATAGCATCCCTATAGGTATATTTAAATGCTTTATAAATTCTGCTCCATGGACTAAAACTTTATGGACTGTTGATGGCATATAAAACCAGGAATATTTTTCTATATATAATTTCCATGATTCGTTAAGAACTTTTTGAAAGCTTTATATGTTAATTTCTTTTTCACTGGTAAGAGTTTTTAAAATAAGGGACAAATTTTGTATAAGGAAAGGATCAATTTTTGTTATTTTACAGGATATTTCAACATTTTTAAAAAAGCTTCTGGTAGTATTGCCATTGCTTGTGGTACCATAACCGGTTTTTACTTTGCCCACTATAATACCAATTTCTTTTTTGAATTGGGCTTGAATTTTTAATTTCCGCTCGGTAACTATTCTTTTGTCCTCAGGGCTTGAAATTCTCCACTTTTTAATTGGTAACCGATTGATATATGGAGCGAGCATTGAAAAAATTTTACCAATGCGTGCAATGTTGATAGCCCGTATTTGTAAAAATCCTCTTGCTTTACTTTTCGGTCAAAAACATCAATTGAATTCATATCTATTGGCTTTGCTCCACAAATAAAACAATAAGAACTGCTGCTATTTTCTGTTAAAGCATTTACCACTGCTCCATCTATCATCGTTAAGTTAAACTTAAAGTGTAAATTAACAGGTATGGTGTTAGAAATATGGCTGAATGGTTGCAATTTTTCTACTTCTGTTTGTATATGGCTTTGCACACGTTTAATTAAAGTTGGACTCTCTTTTTGAAAATAAAAACAAATTGGTCGGCAATGTTTTGTAGAGGATGTCTTCGAATTATTCTACAACACTTTTTCAGTTGCCTGATCCAGAAATCTTTTTACAACAAAAAAACAACAAATAGGAATTCATCATTTGAATTTGAATCACTAAACTTTTGCTTATATGTACTATGACCAGAGCTGCCATAAAAACCCCATTTAATTTCACAAATTATATCATTTTTCAAATCAGAATTAAGTAAGTCTAAATAACTTTTAACCGTAAGGTTAAGCATATTTTGGAGTGGTATTTCTACTGACATTTCTGTCACAACGATTCCCTCCGGAATATATTTCTTTTTTGAGTTTTTCAACGCATAATAAGTCGGAAAACAGTCTTTGTGCGCAGAATTAACAACTGTTTTCATAATTTTGTATTTTCTATATGACAAGTTCATATCTCATAAAAGTGCTAACGATTTGTCCACAGAAATAGATGTGTTTTTCTCCTGCATAAGAACTTTATCGTAGGCTTTCTCTAACAGATTTTGATTTGTTGATGACACCAGTTCAGCAACTTTTCTCCTTTTAGTACGTTCAGGACTATCATTAAACTCTACTATTAGCCTACCTTTCTTACTGGTACTAGGAGCCTATAAATTCAAAGATTTTTATTTAAAATACAAATCAGAAAATCTCTTTACTTACAAGGTCTAAGTCTTCATCACTTGCAAAGAAATATGAATCCAGCCATGTACCATTTCTTTCTTCAAACTTTTTCTTAATATAATAACTCTTTTTCCATTTAGATTCTATTTTAAATAATATGAAATGAATTTCTTTTATCTTTTTTTCACTTAGTTTTATTTCAGAGTTATTTTCTACATAACTTATTGCTGCAGATTTTGCATCACTAAATTTTTTATGCCTAAGCCAGATATCAAAACAAGCACGAATTTTAGTACGTCTTGGCACTAAAAATTGTAAATATAAATCAAAGTTGAACGAAGTTGGAAACGAAACCAATTTTGTTTAAATGTAATTGTAGAAGTATTATATTAAAATATGGAAAAAGTATTTTTTGGTATTTTTGTTTAATTGTCCATTAAAATTGTAATATTCACAATAATTGATCTGTTTCCTTTTGTTTGCTTTCTTTGTAACGGTAAATCGCAAATGAGTTACAAGTTGTAAAAAAAAGTATTGTATTAATAATATACCTCTGTTACAATTATATTTTGGACTAAATTATACTACTATATCAAAACCCTTTTTAAAACCAATTCTGTGAAGTTTGTATACTTTTCTATCATTTTTTCAAATATTGCATTACTTAACTAACACCTTCAACTTTAAATCATTATATCTTTTTTAAAAGTCAATATTATATAAAAATTATTTTTGATTTAATCAATTCAGAATGCTACTAATAACATCAGATAGTGCTTTTCTTTTTATTCAGTATTTAGTTTTTTATTTTTGGTCACTCTCGTTACAGTGTGCGGCGCGTTTGGATTACAAACAGCAGTAGCCATGAATCTGTTCAGAACCAATTCATGCTATTTTGACTGCGGGATCTTCAATGGGATATGCTTACTTCGCCACCCTAACCAGTTGCTTGCTCTTATCGTCCTAAGTCTAATAAAAGGACAAGCTTGTTTTAATTTCTTAGTAAGTAATTTTTATAATGTTCCATATCGCCCTACACGTCATTTATTTTTTGTCAATTAAGTTATTTACAGCTAATTATGCTTACATATATATGATATGTTTTTGGAAAATAGAGAAATTTTTACGAAATTTTTCCCCATACTCAACTAAAGATTGTAAACATGTGCAACGTATAAATATATTTAAATATTTTATATATGTGTGTATCTGGCAGCACTGCCAATTAAATCATCCCTGTGTAACACAATATTACACGTTTTAAATTAGCGGATAGAGGACATGAGATCCTTTGTGACATTTCCGGAACTTTCCAAACTGTAGGCAATTAGGTATATAAGGAGACTGCTTTGCCTACGTAGTTCAGTTATCGTTTTGCTGCCATAAGTTAAAGACGTGGTTAATCGGAAATAAAAATGTTGTATAAGCGAATATTAAGTTATTGTATTAAGATAAACGGTATAAACGTTATAGTGTAGTAAATAAATAAAACTTTAACAACAACAAAGTGGTTTAATCTTATTTTAAAGTAATTTAAACGAACTCAAACGTTTTAGAAAGGTTAAAACGTAACATTGGTGTCAGAAGTGGGATTGCGATATAAAATAAAATAAATAAATATTTGAAAAAAGGAAGATTTAAAAAATAAAATAAAACGAAGTAAAATGAAATTCCAAGAATTAAAAGTGGACAGGCTCAAACGGAAATTAAAAAAATTAGAGCTATCAACAAACGGTAATAAAACCAAATTACAAAAACGTCCGTCAGAGGAATGTCAGAGACGTGGTATATACATAGTTACTCACAAATTTGATGATGAAAACGATCCTGAGATAAGTGCCCCTACAACAGCAACTAGTATAGACGTTAGTTCGCTGCTGGTTGCTATGATGGAAAAAATGCAGGTTCAGAGCAAAATACTTTTGGCTGAAGCACGAGAGACATCTTGAGCTAATAATGAAAAACTTATGAAAAAAATTAATGTAGTGGCTGAGGCACAAGAAACATCTAGAGCTGATAATGAAAAACTTTTGGAAAAAATTAATGCAGTGGCAGAGGCACAGGAAACTTCTGAAAACCAGAATTTTCTGGCAAAAATTGAAACGAAGCTTGAGAAAACTTCTCTTGATCTACTAAAAACCTGTAAAGTCGAAATACGAGAAACTTCTAAAGCGACAACAGAGAAGTTGTAGGAAATATATGAGACGGTCAGTAAAAGAGTAACTGGAGAAGAAAATCAACAGTCTCCAGCGCGAAAAATAAGAACCAATGCGTATTATACCAGAAGTTTCCAGCAGAATAAAAACACCTTGCTTTGATGCTGCAACGGAATTTCTAGAAACCATGCCAGCCAGCTGCAGAAGCAAATAAAGCGAATTAATGGTGACGCTACAGCGTAAATTAGGCGATGAGCAAAAACGAGAGCTGTATCGCATAGAATTGAGGTGCCGAGCGCAAAAGGTTATTGAATCATTACAAGCCTTTGTAATGAAAATCGAGAGGTTGGTGCAGCTAACCTATTCAGGTAAAAATCACTAACTAGCAGATCATCTCAAGACCGAAGCCTACGTCAACGGCTTACGACACCCCCATGTTAAACTAGCTGTATGTGCAACACAAAAGACAACCTTTGCAGATACTGCGACGTTCGCATTAGCTCAGGAGACAGTTCGTACGATATCAATGATACAAATACACTAGCTACGTAATCCAGAATTTGTGGCTGAGAAAGATGATGAAATCAACAAAATAGAAGAGGTGGTAAAGCGGCTCTTGGCTGAGCAGAAGTCAAAATTAAATATTTTAATTGCGGAAAGATCGGCCACTTCCAGAGAAACTGTAAAGCTCCACGCAAAGGTCCAGATCCGTTTCACCACTGAGAAATAATAAACGGGCCAACTACCACCAAACAACAAAAGAGTCCCAGTTAAACTAAAACGAGGTAGCATTGAGGGGCAATAGCTAAGCTCCCACACGCGAGTGCACCAAAATCTCCATACCAGAAAAATGACCGCAAATTTAAAGCGCGAGTTATGGTTATTATTAAACTGTGAAGTTAAAAAACAACCTTCTTCTTTCATTACCAGAATGTAATTAATTTTATTTTTAATTTCTTTTCAACATTAAACGTATTATTTAAATACAAAAGTGTTTACTATTATTTTATTTTTTATTTCTTTTAAATAATTTCACAATTAAACAGTTCATTAAACTGCTTACTGCTTATTAATAATTTTGAACAGTTTCGCAATACTAATAAAATATTTATCCAGAAAATAAATAGGTCAATAAACTTGGTAAAATTGAATGTAATAAAATTTATCAAATGCTTATGCAGCTATTTAATATTGTGGTTTGTTTGTTTTTGTTGTACTTGGGGTTGTTTTATATGGCTTTCCATAACTCCCCCCACCCTAAAATGAAGTGACGGCCTCCCTTATGTGTATCCTACTGCCGGAACTTCATTGGTTTCTTGTTTAAGCGAGTATGTTATTTTTGTATTTTTCCTTTTACTGATTATAATTATAAGGACCACAACAAGAATTGTGACTGACACAAAGGCCGAATATGTGTATTCGTGTATTTCGGCGTCTATCTGCAAATCCTGAATTATTTTCTTATCTTGAAACCTATATTCATTCAATTTCGGAAGTGTTATCTCATCTTTGTGGGAAAGGATTGTAATATTATTATTGAGGTTGGGCGGCATCTCGACAAAGCTTTCGTTGTCCCAATATAAGTTGTCTTCGTTATTGTACCATATGTTATTTATTCCAAATTTATAGTTGGCGAATTGAACTAGGGTTGTACCATTAATTGCATCCTGTTGGGTTGAATTGTTGCATGAAGAAATAATCTGTCTCATTGGAGGATTAATGAGAATAATAGTTAGGTTCCGGACGAATAATGTCAGTTCTATGGCCAATGTCTCGTAGATGGCAGGAAACTGTCTTATTCCTATTTATTATATTTTTAATACAATTTTTATTCATATCATATTCCGTTTTGTGAATTTTCTTACAATAAAATACATTTTCTGTATGTTTACATTTCTCTTTATAAAATATCAAACTATCCTTATTAACTAATGCGTATTCTTCACTTATGATTTCTAAAGTTTCATTAAATGGTATCGGAATGACATGATATAGTATAAATTCATTGTCGGATATAATTGGAATTTTAATATTAAATATATTTGTATTATTATAATACGCATTTAATTCAAGTAATTCAAATATGTGTTCAGAGGAGATTATATTTATTGTGTTATTTAGTGTATTTTGAATTTGTGATAATTCTAAAGGATATAATATTAATTTAGGAATAATATTCAATTTGGATAATACTATTGCTTCTGCGATATTGTGTTGTGTGAGTATATCAATGTTATAGTTTATCTGGTTAAGTTGTTGAATTTGTATTATTGTGTTAATTGCAGGGTTAAGTGAATTACGGGTTTGATCTTGTATATTTTGTATGGATTCTGTTTCCTATTTATATGATTAGATATGTTTACAAACCTTTTTATCATGTTAGTATTAAGGATCAATTGTTGATTTAGTGTGGTATTTATTCGTCCATTTTCCGTTAGTAGGCGTTCAATGTCCTTATTTAACTTCTCAGTTATGAATTTTATTGTTGAGCCTAATGCGTTTATCAGTCCTCTTAGTAGGTTCAGTTTCGTGGTGAGTGCTTTCAGTTTCGTTGTTTCTAAAGCGATTTTGGCAAACTTTTTAGATTCGAAATGGCTATTTCTTGTATATTGTCAGCGTAAGAATTAAGATTGATTATATGTATAAGGTGCTTGTAGTCGGTTATAGTTCTAGCGACTCCTAGTTTCAATGGTATAATTCCCTGTGTTGGTGGAATATTTACGATTTTGACATCGGCTTGTGCCAGAATAAATCTAAAACAAAGGTGAGTTTTAAGTCTTATGTTTCTTTTTATTT
Organism: Wohlfahrtia magnifica; assembly: GCA_023159175.1. Taxonomy (NCBI): domain Eukaryota; kingdom Metazoa; phylum Arthropoda; class Insecta; order Diptera; family Sarcophagidae; genus Wohlfahrtia; species Wohlfahrtia magnifica. The sequence goes on along the minus strand of JAKWBJ010000344.1, from coordinate 39,809 downwards.
TTGATTTATGATTTCTCTGGTTATCTAGTGTTAAAAGGGTGACTTTATTATTCCGTTTTACAACTTTCTTTGAAAACCTAGGGGTCATCTTATTCCTTCTACATTCTTTTCCATATATGTTATCATTTTCCAAAAGAATTTCGGGTTCCTCTCTATTTTGGTTCAATTAACCGATGCGTTTTCCTGTGTTATGGATAAATTTTTTTCTAATTGATTCGTGTAATTTGTTTTGAAATTCTTTTAGTCGTTGTAAGTATTCATGTTGTGTATTATAATTCAAATCTTTCTCCAATGTGGGTGTTCTCCCACAGAACAATTCAAATGGTTTCAGGCCTGTCGCGGTGTGTATGGAGTTATTATATGTTGTGATTACTTCGAAAAGTATTTCATCATGATCTAACGGTAGTTCTGATTCTTTATATTTTTGCATAACGATTCTATAAATTTCTGTCATAGTTGAATGTAGGAGTTACTTATACTTTGTTGGAATGATGTGTAATGTATATTAATTTTGTTAATTTTGCAAAAATCTTTAAATATAGATGCGCTGAACTCTGAGCCCTGAAATCAAACAATTTTCTTGGGAGGTCCGTGAAGGCTTATATAGTGTCTGAAATTTTGTAAAATGGAAATGCTATTTCTAGATTCTAAAAGATATGCTGAACCAAATTTTGAAAATTTGTCAATAAGGGTAAGGATGTTTCGTTTGTTTATACAGTAAATGTCAATGTGGACAATGTCTAATATTTTTTTTGGTATTTTGGGGATTTCAAATATGGGTTTCGGAGGTCTTCTGTCATATTTAAGTGTTTGACACACATTGCAATGATTAATACATTTAGTTATATTTCCCTTCATCTAGGGAAAAAAATATTCCCGTTTCAAATGTTCAAATGTTTCCTGTACTCCCCTGTGACTATTGTTGGAGTGATAATCGTTTACAAGTTTATCTTGATCATCGGTGTTCCTAACGTCTTTCAATAAGATTTTGCAGCGAACAAGTTTAAAAAGTTTACTATTTGCAAAATATTTAGAATATGTGTCCTGAACGATTTTAAATGTGTTATCGTCGGTCATTATGGTTTCGTTGTAGTCTGGTATACTTATTGTCTTTCTCAGTTTGTTTTTAAAGACAGTCTCAAGTGTAAGAGGAGAACCCTCGTTTCGCAGTTGTAAAATAATCTGAAGATTGAATGTGTTTATCGCCCTTTCCGAAATTGGAATACCATCGTCGTTATTTTCGTCGGCAGAGTGGATAGTCGTGTCCGCTGTCCCTTGAATTGATGCATTGTCAGTTGTATTAATATTAATTTCCTCGTTATTTAAAATATTATGATCTTGAACCCTGATGCGGCTAAGAGCATCCGCATTCGTGTTTAATTTGCCTTTTTTATAGATAACTTCATAGTCAAATTTCTCTAGTTTAAGTTTCCACCTTACTAACTTGGAGTTCGGTTCTTTCAAACTCATTATCCACGTTAGTGGTCTGTGGTCGGTTACAATTTTAAATTTCCGAAAAGGTAAGGTCTAAAGTATTTAGTAGCCCAAACAACAGCTCCTTTTCTATTGTTTAATAGTTTATCTCACTGTCTGTTAGTGTCCTGCTAGCGTAGCATATCGGCTTATCGTTCACGATTGGCCCTTGGGAAAGAATTGCTCCCAAAGCGAAATCGCTTGCATCGGTTGTCAAAATAAATGGTTTCGAGAAGCCCGGATATTGAAGTATGGAATCGTTGATCAATAGATTTTTGCATATTTCGAATGCCCTCAAATATTGATAATTTAAAATAATTTTTCTTCCTTTCTTTAAACATTCAGTTAAAGGTTTTGTTAACTTTGAAAAATCTCGTATAAATTTCCAGTAATAGCCCAATAATCCCTGGAATGATTTTGTCTCCTTTTGGGTTTTCGGAACGAGGAAATTTTTTATCGCTTTAATTTTTTCTTGGTTTGGTTTTATTCCCTTGGTGGAAATAATATGTCCTAAAAACTCACACTCTTTACGCAACAATTCAGATTTGTCTAGTTGAATTTTCAAATTTGATTCTCTTAATCTATCAAAAACCTTTTTTAAATTCAACATGTGTTCTTGTAATGAGAGTAGACGATTATGTCGTCAAAATATACAAGACAAATCATACCTATTAAGTTTTTCAACACATTATCCATTATTCGTTGGAATGTAGACGTTGCGTTTATTAGCCCAAAGGGCATTCTGACAAATTCAAAATGACCTCCATCTACTGAAAATGCAGTCTTCTCTATATGCTCTGGATGCATTTCTATCTGGTGAAAACCACAGGCAAGATCTAGGGTAGTAAAATACATACTTCTGCCTAATTTGTCCAATATGTCCGTTATGTTGGGTATGGGATACTTCTCACAAATTGTATTTTCGTTCAATTTTTTATAATCAATAACGAGTCTCCATTTTTGTACACCACTAGCATCCTTTTTCTTTGGCACTATCCAAGGTGAAAATCTTGGTCTTATAATGCCCTGTTGTAACATTTTGTCTATTTGTGTCCTTACCTCCTCTTTATGAACATAGGGGTATCTATAGGACTTTGCAAAAATTGGTATATCGTCCGTGGTGTTCATTTTATATTTAATTTGGTTAGAAAAACTAAGAGGATTTCCTTCTTTAAAAAATATATCGTCAAAGCCTCTACAAATTTTAATTAGTTCTCTTTTTTCCTCTTCGTTCAAGTAGTTAATTCTCAGTAATTTAGCTATGTCCTCTTCCTGTTGGGGTATGTCAAAATCTATTGTGAATTTGTTTATTTCAATGAAATTTTAATATGGAATAGTCTTAATAGGCTGTTCAATATAAGCTACCTTTTCTTGGTTGGATGTATTTACAATCTCCACAAAACTGTACTATTCTTTTGAGGAATAAATTCCCTCTGATATAAACAAGCCTGGTTCTGATAATGTCTTTTGTATGAAAAAGTCACCGCTTTGATAATCAACCGGTATTTTAATAATTTATTTAGTTTTGAACAAGGTTGAATTATATATTTTCCCGAAGTCAAATTGCAGTGGTATTATAGAATTGTTCGTGATAAAAGTTTGATTGCTTAGGTCTATTTTGGCTTTCAATTTATCCAAAATGTCAAGTCCTATTAACCCGTCAAAATAATTTTGATATTTGAAAACGACAAATAGTTCCATTTGACCTTCTTCTTTAAATTCATCAAAATATGGCAAGGTGATTTTCTTATCCAAGGAGTGTTTATTTAAAATTGTCGTAATCGTGATTGGTTTACAATTCTGACATTTGGCTTTATCAACAAATTCTGGATTTATAAAAGATGAAGAGGCTCCAGTATCGATCAGAAATTTTAATGGTCTACTGTGTGTGTCGATGTTTATTAAGGTTTAAGTATCCTGTTGGTCCGGGGAGGCATTTATTAGAAAATTTTCACTGTCATCAATTGTGTTATAACAGTTTTGGTCAAGCTGGTTGTTTTGTTCAAAAATAAAGCCTTGGTTTAAATCATGAGAATACATATTATCTTGTCGAGCATAGTCGTTGCGGTAGTAGTAATATTAAATATTAAATATTAAAAAGTAATAAAATTACCTATTGTTCTTCTTGTCTGTATGCTCGATGGTTTCCTTAAATTAGTAAAACCTGAACTTGTATCCATCGGTTCTGGTGGTGGTAAGTTCTGTGAACGATGCTGTTGTTGCCCAAAGCCGGGATTAGGTGAATTATTGTTATAAAATGTCCTATTTTGTTCGAATCCACTATTTTGTGTATTCCTTTGAAACGTATTAAAATTTTTATTCTGTCCGAGTGTATTAATAAGTGCACTAATTTGGGGTTTTTGAACATTATTAATTGGATTCTGATATTTAATTCTCAGAAATTGTTGTGAAATTCTGTTATGGTTGTTTGATTGGTAAGGTTGATAAGGTGAAAACTTCTGATAGTTTGGTAAAAGGTGTCTTACATTTTGCTGGGTGATAGGATATATGCCTGTAAAAGGTTTCTTTGCATAATATATATTTAGTTCCTGAATATAAAAGGAAAAGGCTTCGGCCATCGTCTTAGGCCTCAGTGATCTGATATTTGAGCCTAAAGGTTCTCTAAGTCCCGATAAGAATGTTTTCAGACACATTTCACAAATAATTTTTGTTTTGCCTCTTACACTAGAAATAGTCTCATGGATTAAAATATTATTATTAATAGAGTATTGTAACTCAATGATTGCACTATAAAACTGTTGAACCGACTGATTGGTTTGTTTTAAGTTATGTAAGTCTATGATTAAAGATGTTTCGTTTCTTTTGTCAGAATAATGTAGAAGTTGATTATTTTTTATACTTTCCCAAATCATAGGGGGTACCATAAACGTTGAGCACTTCATTGGCCTGCCCTACTATCTTGTTCCTAATTGGTCTCAATATAATTTTTGCATAGTTTGTTCCGTCTACATTAACTAGGTATCCCAAGATTTCTTCAACATTAGTCAAAAATTCGTATAGCAGTCTTGGATTTCCGTCAAACTTTGGAAGGTCCTCAACCGCATCTGGAACTCTTAGTGAGTCAAATATTTGATTTGGGCTTAGGGGTGAATTTGGGATTAGTTGAGGAGTGGAACCTGAAGGGTTATTGTTATCAAGTGACATTTCTGTGTTCTCTGGTATGTGTACTAAGAGTCTAAAAGTTTTGTGTATGGTTTATTTCGATATATTTTTCGCATGGGGCAACCCTTATTTAGTTTTGTAATTATTTATTTTTTCACTTTTATTAATTAAAATATATCTTATTTATACTGTATTCACACTTATACTATAGTAATTAAAGTATGTCTTATTTACCCTATTATTATTATAAGAAGTTTCATATTCAAGCGTTGACTGATATTCTTGTGAGTCCTCTTGATGATGATTGCTGATGTTGGAAATTGATGATTATTTGTATATTTTGATTTTGTTCCTGTGAGTTCTGTTGATGATGGTTGCTGACTGATGATTTTATTTTTGTATGTTCACTTGATGATGATTTTTGGTTTGTTGGTATTGTTTTTCTGACGCTTATTACAATTGCTTAAGTTGTTCTTTAAAAACTTCTTTTATATTTTAACTAAATTAGTTATTGCTTTTATCACGATTATTACTTTTTTTATGAACAACTTTTTAATTAAGTTTTTATTTTTTTATTTTAACTTAATTAGTTCTATAATTATTGTCACTTTAATTTTTAATTATACTTCTTAATTGTTTTCGGATTTTAAGAGTTTTAAATCATTCTTGTCCGTTCACTGTTTCAATTATATTCCCTAATTATTCACAGTTTCGTCACTAATAGTAATAGTAATAAGTAATAGTTCCCAAATTTTTACTATTATGTCCTTTAATAGTTTCGAGATCGAAAATTGATAAACCGTCAACTTTTTTTGACTGCGCCAGTTATGTTTGTTATTAAACCGTGAAGTAAAAAAAAAACCTTCTTTTTTCATTACCAGAATGTAATTAATTTTATTTTTATTTTCTTTTAAACATTAAACTTATTATTTAAATGCAAAAGTGTTTGCTATTAATTTATTTTTTATTTCTTTTAAATAATTTCGCAATTTAACAGTTCATTAAACTGTTTACTGCTTATTAATAATTTTGAAGTTTCGCAATACTAATAAAATGTTTATACAGAAAAATAAATAGGTTAAAAAACTTGGTAAAATTAAAGGTAATAAAATTTAACAAATGCTTATGCAGCTATTTAATATTGTGGTTTGTTTGGTGCGTTTGTTGTTGTTGTAGTTGGGGTTGTGTTATAGGGCTTTCCATAACTCACGCTATGAGGTTAGTTGCTGTCAAACAACAAAAGCTACCACCTCAGACGGAGTCATTGATACGGGCGTGTATGGAGGGAGATTGTGAGGACAACCGTTTGTGGGTGTGTGAGTTAGCAGAAATTAAGACGGACTTGTTATCAGCAAACGCCCTTGTTGAGTCCAACTAAGAAGTAATAGAGTCGGTAAGAGTATTCAATCTATCAAGTCACGAAAAATTCATTTGTGAAAACTCCGAGGTAGGCCAATGTGCTCCTGTAGAGGCGGTAGTAAAAAGGGAGCAATTTCAGGAACCTGCCAATATGTCAACCAAGGATCAATAGGTGTATGACGAAAATATTGAGCAGTGGATAGCTTCAGAAAGAAATAAAGCCAAAAAGCTGCTAAAGAAGTACGCCTGCGTATTAGCCACGAAAAATAAATATCAAGGTAGAACAGCTGTAGTTAAACATGAAATTATTGTGGGTAAGCGAGACCGATAAAACAGGCACCCAGATGTATACCTCTGGCGAAGCGTAATGGGATTAAGGAGCTGGTCAATGAAATGGAGAAGAGCCGTGTAATTGAATCATTAGGAAGCTGAATGATGTCACTAAAAAGGACAGCTACCCGCTACCAAGAATTTACTATACGATCGACACGCTAGCTGGAACAAAGAGGTTCTCTACATTGTATCTGCAAGGCGGGCATTGGCAGGTAGAGATCGCAGACAAAAATAAGGAGAAAACTGCTTTCAGTGCAAACGGTGGCTTGTGGCAGTTTAAAGTTATGTCATTTGGGCTCTGCAATGCGCCGGCCACATTCGAGTGGCTTTTAAGCGTACTAAAAGAACTCCATTGGAAGACTTGTCTGGCTTACCTCGATGACATAATAGTGATGGGCAGAACTTACGACGAACATCCCAATAACCTGGCAGAAGTTCTGCAACGAATATTGATGGCTGGACTAAAATTAAGCGTGAAGAAATATGCATCGTTCCAAAAACAGATAAGATATTTAGGGCATCTAGTTATAGCATATGTCATTTCAACGGATGAAGATAAAATATGAGCAGTAAAGGACTGGCCTCGCCTCTTCATAAATTACGCAGCCTTTTGGGACTTTGCACATATTGCAGACGCTTCGTGCCTAATTTTGCCAGCCCGGCAACAAGCTTACATGAGCTCACCAAGAAATCTAAGGCCTATCATTGGGGAGAGTCACAATAAAAGGCGTTTAAGACACTAAAAGACCTATTGTGTGCTGCACCTGTTTTTGCGTATCCAGTCCCTGGGGAAAAATTCATCCATGACAGTGATGCCAGTGGATATGGTATTGGTGGTGTACATTCATGGTATTGGTGGTGGTCGATGGGACGGAAAAAGGTTGTAGGCTACTATAGCCGCACGCTGTCAAAGCCCTAACGGAATTATTGTGTGACGCGAAGTGAGCTACTGGCAGTGCTGGAATGCATAAAACATTACCATAAGTACCTATATGGTCAACATTTTCTGCTAAAAAGTGTTCATTCCGCAATTTAAGAACCCTGAAGTACAGCTGGCACGTTGGTTTGAGTGCCTCCAGGCTTATGACTTTAGCATTGAACACCGAAGTGACATAAAGCACGGAAATGCTGATGCTCTCTCATATCGGCCTTGTACTCGTAATTTGGAATGAAAACATTGTGTGGAAGCTGAGCGGAAGGAATCCATCATTGATATCCAGCTAACGCAAATAGATGCAAAACGAAGACTGATCAGGCAGTACAAAGGAATGATCCAATATTGGCAAAAGAAAAGAACAGACGATCCATTCGCAATGAAATATCAGCGGAAGGTCCTCTTACAAAAGCGTATTGGGCACAATGGGACAGTTTGAAGCTGATTAATGGTTACATCGCCATTGGGAATGGATGGCAAAACTTATTACAACCTAATTGTGGTGTCTTCCTCCAAAATGAAACAAGTCTTAAATGAGTTCCATAATGGAACAAGCAGAGGTCACCTAGTGGTGACAAAAACTCTGGAAACACTAAAACAACGTTTTTATTGGGTTGGATGTCCGTAAGCAGTGGCAGATTGGATAGCAAACTGTACCCAGTGTATTGCAGCTATAGGTATAGTAAGAAGAAGCAGAGGTCAGCTGCAACAATATAACTCGGACGCGGGTAGCAATGGACGCAGCTGGCCCTTTTCCTGTGAGTAATTCCCGAAATCGTTATGTTCTCTGCGTGATGGATTACTTCAGTAAATGGCCAGGAGTGTATGCCATACCCAATCAAGAGGCAAATACAATTGTAAATGTTTTCGCGAACAACTGGGTATGCCGCTATGGGGTTCCGACAGAGCTACATTCCGATCAGGGTAGAAATTTCGTGTCTATTATATTCAAAGAAAATACACGGTATTAAGAAGGCTCGAATGACGCCACTACACCCACAGTCTGATAGAATGGTTTAATCGAACCCTGGAGAAATATTTGCAAAAAGTAGTGAGCGAGCATCAGAAGGATTGGGACGAACACCTACTGAGGTTTCTGCGGGCGTACCGATCAGCTGTTCATGATTTAACATCTAGATCACCTGCCAAGATTATTCTTGGGACTAAGCTTAAACTACATAGTGACTTAGAGTTTGGTGTTAAGCCTATCACAGAAAGGAATGCCAAATATGCTGCAAAATCTGAAAGTCTCAATGATCTTCACGAATTTGTGCGCTCACCAATTAAAATGGTCAGGGATAGAATGAAAGCCAGACATAATCGTGTAGCAAATCTGGAGGAATTCCATGAGGGACAACTGGTTAGAAGAACCGGAAGAAAGGATTATGTCCTAAGCTTCAAACTAACTAGGATGGACCTTATAAGGTAGTCAAGAAGTCAAACGATGTAGTATACAGAATACAGAAAATTAACAGCCCGCGATCAAAAATGAAAGTGGTATATCTAGAGCGACTGGCGACCTATGGAAAGAAAAATAATGAGCCTATTCGGCACGAACAGGCTTAAGTGGGAGGCAGTGTTATGAGAATAAAAAAACGCCTAAATTGTAGGATTTTGGTATTTTTTGTCATCCTGTCAATGCCATAATTATTTGTGTATCTGGCAACACTGCCCATTAAATTATCCCTGGGTAGCACAATCTTACATGTTTAAAATGAGATATGAGATCATTTGAGACATTTCCGGAACTTTCCAAACTGTAGACAATTAGGTAGTTCAGTTATCGTTTTGATGTCATAAGATAAAGACGTGGTTAAGCGGAAATAAAAGTGTTGAATAAGCGAATGTTAAGCTCTTGTACTAAGATGAACTTTATAAACGTTATAGTGTAGTAAGTAAATAAAACTCTTACAACAACAAAGTGGTTTAATTTTATTTGAACGCAATTTAAACGAACTCAAACGTGTTAAAAGGTTAAAATGTAACAATACCAATATTTGAAATTATATATGTAAGTACAATTTATGTATATATACCTATAAATATATTTACATTTTTACATATTTAAAACTCCTTAGTTTTTTAAAGGCAAGTCTAATACTTGGGTACGCTTTAGTCTACGTGTTTCGATATTTTCGTCGAAAAGTACAAATGCAAAGGAATTCGTATGGTTACATAATCTTCGGAGATATTTATTTTTCGCTTAATCTTTTTATTTTTTCTCTTACTGAGAGCAGATTTAAGCCTCTACGTGCACATTTGTTTGAAACAAAGTAGTTGTAGATAAACTTCCTTTTTCGCTTAAAATAAGTTTAAACGAATAAATTTATAAATCAGTTAGCACATAAACGGAATTTAAACCATATTTGAACAGATAAGTGTATCCAAGAGAACGAAAATAAGCAGATAATAGATAAAGCAATAAATATTATTTAGTTTTGGAATAGATCTCATTGAAAGCAGACGTAAGTATGTCGCTTTGCTTTCAAAAATTGTTTGTTTGTGTTGTTTTTTACCTTTTTAGTTTTTCTCTTCAACGCACACAGCAAAAATTAACTTACACTACTATACTAATAATTTTTCTTCTTGGTCTTCTTGGTTAAACGTACAAAATTGGGCGTTTGGGAATTTTATGATATTGCTAAATTCCAAAGGTAATATGCGCACTGGACTTAACAAACGTAAAAATAATATCCCCAGATATATTCTATTTCAAATAATTTTGAAATCAATGCTATAAAAATTGTTTTTACTTATGTAGGTGGTGGTAATCTTAAACTATATCGAAATAGAAAAAGATTTTTTCTATAAATGTCCAAACGATGTGTGACCACATTTAAAATTTTTAATTATTGTAGCAGGATGGCCTGGCTCTGCACATAATAGCAACGTACTCAAAATATTTTTCAAAGTTTGAAAGTGGGCAATAGTTTTATAGTTAGATAGATAGTTTTATAGTCGCTGACAGTGGCTATCCGGAAAATAGCTTTATTATGACATCCTCATCAGATCCGAAGTCTTCTTCATAATGAATCAGAAATTATAACCCGAAATTGTGTTGAGAGGAGTTACGGGGTATGTAAAAGAAGATTTCCAATCCTTTCTCTTGGAATTAGACTAAAGCTTAAAAAAATTCAATCAATTATTGTCGCAACAGCTGTTCTGCACAACGTATGTATGTTGCATTAATAACGACAGAATGCCTCCACTCCTAGATAATACTACTGAAGGTGATGTATACGATGTAAATACAGTTCCCTACAACAATATGTGTTTTATTACTGTTTTTATAAGTAGCGTTTGTATATGTATTAAAATAAAAAATTAAAACACATTTTTTTAAGTTCAAACCATGTTTAAATTTAAAAGTTAACTTGTAATCCATAAAACTCCTAAACACTAGAACTGTTGTAGGATAATTGATCTTATGAGTAAAAAGTATTTATTGTTATTGAAAGGAAGTACGACATTTTATCGAACTGATAATCATACATCGCAAAATTATACCTGTGTAATAAGTGAAACATAAAAATAAGTAACGGTGTTTTAAGTACCGTCGGGCAATAAAGGGTTAAAAATCTCTTATACACAAATTCAATTACAACTTTATAATAACACAACTTTTATACCGCTGTGGTATGGTAGGTAAGACACCCGCCTACCAACCAGAAGGTCCTCAGTTCAATACCACGCCAGACCATCATAAAAAAAAAGTTTTTCGACAGCGGTATCACCTCATAACATTAGCTAGTAACTGGTTATAAGTATTACTACTATTGAAAACTTCTCTAATGGATTTGTCGTTCGAAGCCGGCGTTAAACTGTAGGTCCCTTTCAATGAGTTTTAAAATATAATCGTGTGAAACTCATTGACTGAGAGAAGTCCACATGCTCCTTCATGGAATGTTATGCGAATAAATATATAATACTACAACTTTATTGATTTAACTGAATACATTTTTTGACGACTTTTGCACGTTCAAAGTACTGTGTAAAACTTTTTTATATTTTCTTGTAAACTTTGTTCCGCTTTTGCACGTTCATATTTTGCTTTCACAAACACAACAAGCAACAACAACACAAAATACAGCAAACTTCACTGTGCGAAATAAAAAATAAAAGAAAATGTCAAATAAAACATATAACCAAATACAACTACGTATAAATACGAACGAAGAACAAAGCAACTTTGTGAGTACATCAAAGTGTGTACTAACCCCGCTCGTTTTTCTCTTCCCCCTTAAAAACTCATTACTTTGCAAAGTACTTTGAACGTGCAATAAGTGTCTTTCTTTATTGTTTTAAAATGCGTGCAATTCATATTAACTTAAAAAATTTTAAAAAATAACAGTAACTTCTATGTTGCTGGAATAATAAGTAAAATAAACATATATATATATATATATATATATATATATATATATATATATATATATATATTTATATATATATATATATATATATATATATATATATATATATTTTTTGATATTGTTTTAAAATGCGTGCAATTCATATTAACTTAAAAAATTTTAAAAAATAACAGTAACTTCTATGTTGCTGGAATAATAAGTAAAATAAACATATATATATATATATATATAGATATATATATATATATATATATATATATATATATATATATATATATATATATATATATATATATATATATATATATATATATATATATATATATATATATATATATTTATTTATTTGTTTATTTGTAGTTTAATTATAAGTAATTTTTTGATATTGTTTTAAAATGCGTGCAATTCATATTAACTTAAAAAATTTTAAAAAATAACAGTAACTTCTATGTTGCTGGAATAATAAGTAAAATAAACATATATATATATAATATAATATAATATAATAAGTAAAATAAACATATATATATATATATAAAATAAACATATATATATATATATATATTATATATATATATATATTATTCCAGCAACATAGAAGTTACTGTTATTTTTTAAAATTTTTTAAGTTAATATGAATTGCACGCATTTTAAAACAATATCAAAAAATTACTTATAATTAAACTACAAATAAATAAATAGAGGAAACATACAATAACTAAATATGCATTGTCCCCAATTGGTCGCTCAAGCATATACATATTAGATTTCATTTGAATACATTTTAATACTTATTTTAATACTTATTTTAGTTCTATTATCTACTAATAGTTCGATATAAGAAAAAAATACTATATAATGAAAAAATAGAAAAAAAACATTACCTATTTATTACAAGGATAAAAAACAAAGTCAAGAGGTAAAAGCAGTGTGCAATGTAAGTACCTTACATTTCAAGCCACCAATATTTTTTGAAATTTATGTTTGGAAACATATTTATATTCTAAAGCTACATGCTATCATCAAATCTATTATTACCCGCTAAAATCTGTTTGCATGTAATTGCCTTATCAGTGGCCCGGCGGTTAATATGGTAAAATACTGGAAGGCCCCTTTCATTCTGGATATATCCATATTTATCTCCGGAGGATCATATCCATTTTGAATAGTTCTATATATGTATTCTTCCCCCACATAATATGGGGCCATAATCAGATTATTTTCAGTGCATTCCATGGTCTTCACAATATGATCTCTGATTAAATGAATGATAAAGTTATCAATCCTGTCAACTTTTGCCTTGGAATATAATCTTCCATTCGATACATACTTCGTAAAGCCACTATCTTGTGACCTAAACAAAGAAGTATAAGCCCTAAGGCATTTTCTCTCAAATACTCTCATTATCTCCATGTATGACGTCGAGACATTATACCGAATTGGACAACCATACGTAAGAATGGGTCTAATCAATGATTTATTTAAGGTAAGTTTAACCGTAGGATTAATATGTTTAGAAAAAACAGTCTTTTGTACACGAAAAACGCCTTTTTAGCCTTATCTATTTGTATATCAATATGATTATTGAAATAGAGAAATTTGTCAATGTTAACCCAAGTATTTTACAAATTGTTTGCCTGGTATAGCTATATTAGAGTAAGATTTTATTCCAAAATTTCTCCAATTGTTTCTAATGTTCGAACTGCACTTGCCCACAGGAGGACGAAAAAGAATTGTTTCGCATTTTTCGAAATTTATTCTCATTTTCCAGTCAATAGCATATCCTTCGACCATATTGAAATACGTTTGTAGTTTATCATTGATTTTCTGAATTTTATCGTCAGAATGATACAAAATAATGTCATCAGCAAAAGCAACCATATTATTGTTTCCTTCCAAAAGATCCATAACAAACAAATTAAATAAAATTGGAGAGTTCACTGTCCCCTGCTGTAAGCCATTAACTACAGTAAATGCTTTGCTACTCATTCTGTTCCCATTATAAATACGAAATCTCTTATCACTCAGCATATTATGAATAAGAATAACCAGGTTAAAGGGCATTTTATAATTCAACAGTTTATATATTAGTCCCGGAATCCAAATACTGTCAAATGCCCTTTCGAAGTCCACGAGACATGCGCCTTTGCATAAGGATTTGTTCCAGTTCCAGCAAATATTTGAAACCAGGTAGTGAATTGCATGTATATAGGAATGTTTAAATTTAAACCCGAATTGTCTATCATTAACCAGTTTAGCCTGCTCGCAAAATTTGACTAACAAATTATTGATACACATCTCGAATATTTTGCTAATATTCGGTAGCAAACTTATCGGACGGAGGTTCCTAATACTACTAGTGTCCTTATCCTTCTTCGGTAAAATCACAACTTTCGCAGTTTTCCAATCTTGTGGAAAATATGAATTATTAAGCATGTTATTAAAAAGAGCACAGTACTCATATCTAATTTCCCTCGGGACATTTTTCAATATAAAGTTCGGTATGTTATCCAATCCCGAGGATAGCTTTCCCCGTAAATTATCAAAAATATAATCAATTAAATCCCTTGTTATAAAAAAGTTCCCTGTGGAAGAACCATACAAATCATTGGCTCTTTTATCCGCACCGAATATGGTGATGGTCGTATGACTTCTTTCATATTCATTTTTAAATTCCGAAAATTCAAGGAAGCTGTCATCCACATTTTGGTGTATACTGTTATCCATATCACACTCATTATAAGAGTGAACATCCTGATTAATCTTAAGCACATCGATACTAACAGATTGAGAGTGTCTAAACTGCTTCCTAACTTCTTCAAACATGTGAGATGTGTTTCTATTGTCCATGGCGGTTAATTTCCTTCGAAAATAATCATTAACAGACAGAGAAAGATTCTCCTGAATTAATTTCTTAACTAACTTTAATTTTATCTTCAACAAATTCCGCTCAGTTGGTGTCAAAAATATTTCCAATCTGTTATATTGCTTTATCTTGCTCTAAATTCTGCTTTTCTCCGAATGTAATCTCCTTATAATATTATTTGTAAATTTCGAGTTTGAATCTGAGACACTAACTTTTGGGACTGATTTGTCCATAGCAGTATTAATGAACGTGTTCAACCTAAGAAAAAAATAGTCAATTTCACAGTTAGACAGATTTCTATCATTCGAAACTCTGTCATTATCATTGAAATCCTTCAAAATACTACTTCTAAATTTATTCCACTTAGTACACTTATAATTCAGCTGATAACTGGGCGAAGCCCTGAAGAAGGTAAGGGGGTGGTCATTATCAGTTCCTAGGACCCGTATTTGAATAGCGTTATGATCGCTCTCATAATCTAAAGTTTTATAGCAATTGAGACTATTATTTTCCTTATGTATTTTGAAACGAGAGTCAGCAATACATATGTCCAAGTATGACCTTCCTCTTGGGAAGGATGGTTCAACCGAAGCATAAAAACTACATCTAAAATCAAATTCATTACATAGCAGCCAATCTTTCAAGATATTCCCCTTTGTATTACAAGACTCATTACCCCAGTCACTGTGCCTACAGTTGAGGTCTCCAGCTAGAATGTAATAGCTATCAGGATTGTTCAGTTCTAGAATTTGAAAAAGTTTCAGAAATTCCCCTTTGAAAACATTGTCGTTATTACCCGAAGGATAATATGCCGCAATTATAAATAGAAATTTACCCGCAACCAAAGGAATCTTAAGAATACATGTTTCCAGACATTGAAATAAATTTATTGAGTTACTATTGAAGTTCTCGTATTTTATATTCTCTCTGATTAATATTGCGGTACCTCCACTTCTTTTAGCATGTAATCTATCCTTTCGTACAGTATTATAACCTTTAAAATTAATTTTATGTTTAAAATTTAATATAGTTTCATTTAATAAGACAATATCTGGTTTATGGAGATCTAAAAATTTACTGAAATCATATCTCCTGCTTAAACCTATTAAAGAGTTTACATTGATTTCTAGTAAATTTAGTTCTAATATATTATAGTCATCCATTGTTACATTTCAAATATTAGTTTCCTAACAAAGGGAAAATGGAATCAATTCTCGATGCTTGTAGAAGAACTTGCTTTTGTAAATTAATGATGTGGTTAGTTAGATTCTACATTATATTTTTCAGTTCTTCTAATGGTATGTTATTTGGGTTAGTATTATTTATATTTCTATTATTATCGTTTCCCAAAACGCTTGCAAATGTCACATTTGATTGTATAGTAGACGCGTATATTGTTCCTTTGACCTATTTTGAACAAGTCTTTGCTTTTTAGTTCTAAGCTTCTGTTGGATTTCCTTGTACTTCTCACACCCTTTATACGAAGCTGGATGTCCATATTTATTGCATAAAACGCAAAATAGTTTTTCTCTCTCCACATTAGGAATTTCATTTAGGGGACATTTACCAAATTCGTGCTGCTCTTTACATTTCACACATTTTTTTGCTAAAAACAGTTTGAAGCGCTGTGGTTAAAACCGTGGCAGTTTCTGCACTGGGTAATTTCATGTTTCCTTAAGCTCTCCCAACTAATGCATCTATAAATTAGCCCCCTTATTGACCTCAATTCACTAACTTTATTCTCGTTACTTAATTGTACTACAAATATTGGCAAACTGTAACCATCCATAGATGATTTTTTAGTCGTAAATTGACTAACTTTGATAAATTTTAAGTTTTCATATTCACGTTTTTTAAGTTCAATTAAAATTATTGTAGGGTCTGTATTACTACTTAAACCTTTTAACAAATAGGTTTTTGTTTTTGAGTCTTTGGGTGTGAATGTATAAAACTTTGTTTTGGTTTTTTGTAAATAAGCTTTGACTCTAGTATAGTCAATAAGCGTAGACATGAACAAAGCTATTTTTTTTGCTTTTAAATTCTTTAATTTTAAACTGTTTAATTTTGAGTCCATTAGTAATAAACTCAATGAGTTCATTAGGATCCACATCATAAATATTGAGTGGTGGAATATTTTTGTAATTTTGACTCAGTTTGTTTGTTGTACTTTCAATGGTTACATTGCTTTCTTCTCTTGAATTAATATTTTGCGAACCGTTACGCGATGTACTTTGTGAGTTTATATTGTTGTTATTTTGTACATGTTGTTCGAATTTTTTTAAATATTCTTCACTGCATTCTATGTCATTGTCAAGAATAGAGTAATAATTATTACATATTTGTTGTTTTGCCATTGTTTCATTGTTTACACTGTTTTTTCTATTTAATATTCTTTTGTTATTTTCACTAGAATTAATAATAATAATATTTTTGTTATTTTTAGCATCTGAGTTTTGAGCTGAGAGCTCATTCATTGCTATTTATTTCGAGTTTTTAGTTTTTAGAGTCTCTTTCTCTTTTTAAACAATGATTAAATTCAATGATTAATAAATTTACAATCCAAAAATATATTTTCACAATAAACACTATGCCAAATCGCAAAAAAGAACTTTTTTGCCGCTAAACGTCCGTTTATCATGACAGACACGAAAAAAACTCATAAACATATAAAAATATTTTAACTTAAATTTTTTTTATTACAAATTGTTTAAACGAATTTATTTATTTCAATTTCGATTTTAATCTTCTCGATTTCTAATTTAAGTTTTGTTTCCGACAAATCATCCAAAATGGCTTGCTTTCTTAAGTGGTTCATTTCCATATCAAGTTTTATAAGTTCTGCCTCTCTTACTTTTGCCCAAACATCTTTTGTTTTTTCTCTTTTGGTAACTAAAGCTTTATGGATAGAGGCCTTCAAAGATTCTGGAGTATATTTTGTCCAATTTTCTGCTTCAAAGAAAAGTCTAAATCAGTAAGAAAAAATACAAATGTGCAATATTTACCTTTTTCACTTTTTGTATAGTAATTTTCGCAAAGAGCACTAGATACAGTGGCTTTTAAAGATCCGGTGTTGCTCGAAGAAGAATTTTCGGCTTTAACAAAAAGTTTTAATCAGAAAGAAAAAATAGTGCCATGCAACATTAAATAATTACCCTATTTAGCATTATTGCCTACTTGATTAATAAATATTCGTCATGTACAAAAATTTTGTTATTAGAACTCGATTAAATCACAATCAATCAAAATAAACTTTGCTTTTACATGTTTCAATGAGATCGTCGCCATAAACGGCTTCATTTCCAAACGTAGCTGCTGGTAAGACACTTCTACTAGTGCGATAATTTTCTGCTTTATCAGCAGCAAACCGAGATTTTGCAGTTTTGTCATGTTCTCATGTTTTGTTTTGAGAACAGAATGGCTCCGAAAAACTTGGCCAAATTCAGCGTTGAAATTCCCTTCAATGGTTTTCCAGTTTTTTGCTTCTCTTCCGCTTTCGTCCAGTCTGTTTTCTTGCATTCAATAACATCTTTTGTCTTCTCCACCTCCCTCACCTGAAAATTAATTTCTGTTGAGGTAATATTTGATTTTCTTTTGTTTAACATATTTTTAAATTTTTAATTTCACTCTTGAATATTATATGTAACTAACTGCCTTTTTGCTTTTTTATAATTAAGTGAATTTATAGCCCGTTATAAAAGCAGGTTTCCTTTGACATACATATGTATATTTTAGTATTGCCATGTTGAATATATCTAGTACTGGTTTACAGCATTTGAGCTTAAACCAAATATAAATTTTAGTTTAGTTTAAGTTTAAACCTTAACTGATTTATTAACCTTTAGTAAGACATTTTTCTAGCAGATTTATTTGGTTCTATACACATAACGAAGCTTCTATTGGAGACTCAATTGTTGCTGCTGTTGCAGTGTCTTCTGCGTAAGTTGCTACATCATCATTTGCAATTGGAATATCCGAGGTAAATATTGTATACAATACTGGACCCAGCACGCTCCCCTGTGGGATGCCTGCATTTATTTTAAATATAGCTGATCTTTCATTTTTGCTCTTAACGTAAAAAGAGCCAAACGGAGCCGGTAGAAGTTTCTTTATTTTGAAAAGTAAGTCATAGTGCGCTACTCTATCAAATGCTTTTTGAATGTTGCTGAACAATAAAGTTTTCTTTCGAGGATATCTATTATAACAGTTCGGTGGTATTGTCAGGGGTTTATTTAAATATTACGCAATTCTAAGTTTTTCCGCAACTTTAGAAAGAATTGAAATAGGCCTTTTAATTGAATATATTTCGTTTAAGTAGCCTTGAGGCATATGTATGTGTGTATTTCTCAAGTTATTTGTAGAAGATAAATAGAACAAAAATTCCAGAAGAGTTTAAAAGAGCATTTTTATTTTAGCATACTTTAAGGTCTAATTGTGGTGCTAGGGAGTAACAGTATTCTTTGAAATTGGTTTTATTTTACAGATATATATCTGAAAATTGTTTTAGATGTTTTCCTTTTGCATTTGCACAGTTTGGCAATGATAAACAATCTAAAAACAATAGTATGGCAAGTTTATACACACGCAAAAGTATGCGTACATAAAATAAAAAAAAAATAAGTTAAAGATTTTTATAATAAATGACGAATAAGAACTTCATTAAGTAGTTTTGGCACTGATGCAACCAACTTTTTATTGCAATTAGAGCTAATTACTTTAAATGCGCTATTTAGTATCGTTTGTAGAATCATTTTTGTTTTTACCCGAGTTCGTAATCTCCTTTCTAGTAAATACCATAAATATTTCATGGCAAAATTGACAACATTTGACGTGAATAAACGTCATTTTTTTAATTGGTGGAAAAGCTTACTCAAAAAAAAAAAATAATAATTTATAATATAGCTAGGTTTTGGACTGAAGCAACCAAATAACTTTCCTTGGGTAATTTGGTGGGCTGAAATCGAATCTGTGATTGGTTTTTCTCTATCACGTCAGGTTTTCGATATACAAAAAAGAAATATTTTTATTCGTTTTTTACATAAAAAATCATTAGTTTATTTGAAAATCAATGAATTTTCAAAAGTGATTGGCGTTATTTGAACGTCGTTTGTATTTTGTTGGTTCGGTTTCACGTATTACGTATTGTTTACAATGCTCTTGAAAAATTTTCAGGCTGCATATTCTTTCTCCAATAAACATAGTGAAAAATTGTCATAATTCGAGAGTTTTCTGATCTGAGGGCCAACAAATATGCCTTCTTTGATTTTAGCATATGAAATTTTGGGAAAACCCGCTAACAAATTTTTAAATGCTGCACCATCCTTGTCCAGAGACTTGTCAAAGTTATTAAAAAGGCCCAATTTAATGTGCAGCTGCAGAAGAATCATTTGGATCAGTTAATGGTTTATTTGAAATCGTATCAATTAAAGTTTAGTTATTAAAAAGATATTAAAGAATAAAGAAAACTTCAGGCGAAGGTCTGAAGTTCTATTTTAAAAAAATCAAAATAACTCAATTTGATTAATTGGCGCCCGAGCGGGACCGGCAGTAAGTGAAAAACAAAATACAAAAATAATCCTGAAAAAGGAGATTAAGAAAAAACAAAATACAAAAATAATCCTGAAAAAGGAGTTTAAGAAAAAATTCTTAAAAAATACTGTCGGTCCAAACGTAAAATTTTAAGTGTGGAGAGAGAGGTCTTTTATCTTGGCTAAGAACAGCTTCTATCGCATAGTTCGAAGCGTCTGTAGTTAATTCAAAACTTTTATTAAAATCTGGGTAGGTCAATATTACATCTCTTGAAGCTAGAATATTTTTTATTTTTATGAAAGCAGTTTTTGCTGATTCGTCTAATCATATTAATTTTTTTCCTGACTGATTTTCTGACACGCGTCCATGTGCCCCTCTTAGGAGGTTTGTCAAAGGTTTTGATATTTTAGCATAATCATTTACAAAGCGACGATAATATACAGAGAGCCCTAGAAACTATCGTAAATCTTTCAATGTAGTTAGATATGGAAAATTAACAATAGCTTCAAACCCAAAAATTTTACCTCGCTTTTAAAAAATTCACACTTGTCAAGTTGAACTTTCATGTTAGCTTCATGCAAAGTACGAAATATTTCTGTAATATCCCTGATATTCTAATTCTCGTTAGGGCTAAAAATGATTATGTCATCTATATAGACATAACACCTAACACCAATATGAGAACGTAAAATGTCTTCCAGCGTACGTTGAAATATCGCTGGTGCATTCTTTAGTCCGAATGGTAATCGAGTGAACTCGTACTTACCATTGTTAATAGAAAATGCAGTTTTCTCTATGTCCTTGGTTTTCAAAGCTATTTGGTGAAAACCACTTTTTAAATCTGAAACTGTAAAATATTTGCTTCTTCCTAACTGAGAGAATACTTCATTAATTTCTGGTAGGGGATATTTATCTGTGATAGTAATAGCGTTTAATTTTCGGTAATCTATGACTATTCTAAGCTTTTTCTGTCCACTTGCGTCCATTTTTTTGGGAACAATCCACACAGGTGAATTGTAGGGGGACTTCGATGGCCTAATAATACCATCTTCTAACAGGGTTTTTACCTGAGTCTCGATTTCTTTTTTTAAGCTCATTGGATAAGGATATGTCTTAGAATATATGGGATCTTCTGTTCTCATCCGTATTTCTCCTAAAATTTTAGTGGCGCACGTCAGTTTTTCGTCCGGTTCTGAAAAAAGTTTATGGTATTTTGAAATAGCATTTTTCAACATGTCCTTTTGCAGTTGCGTCATGTGACCAGTTCGAATTGTAGTCATATTAATATTGTCGCTAAAAAATCTTTAAGTAAAACTATCTTTCCGTCTCCTATCTTCACGTAGTTATGTTTTTAATTCCGGTAATAAATAAAATTTTACTGGTATATCTGTTCGTCCTTATAGAAAGGTATTGGTATGAAATCGAATTTCTACTTTTCCTGCAATTGAATTTGCGTAAGAAGTTTCTTTGTTCGGAATCGGATTTCTTACAAGATTTGGTCGTATATAATTCTTATTTAGGCCTGTATCTATTTTCCACTGTCCATCCTACACTCAAAATATGGGAGGGTGGACGAATTTAATCTAAAAAATGAATTTCTTCGATACTGTCATGACCGTAGTCCATTTTGTCATTTCTATTTTCTTCTATATAGTCATGTAATGTTTTTTCCGAAGTTTCGTGCTGATATGGTACGTGATTCAATTATTTATTAATGTCATCCGTCCTTCCCTTTCTTATAAAACTGCCTGCTGGAGATATCAAATGAAAATTTCTGCACTGTTTATGCGCTGCCGGATGTTGTGGCAGTGGCCGTTTTCCGAAAAGATCACTTTTTGCTGGTCTGTTCATGTAGTTTATGTTTCTAGTCCTTATACATTGATCTACGTCCATAGGCTCTGGTCTTGGTTGTGGTTTGGGAAAGGAAGGTCTTTGTGGTCCATAGCTATTTTGGTTGTTTTGATTATATTATGGAATGGCACATTGATTTTGGTAATTCATTAAATCTTGAGAAGGTTGATCTCGAAAATAATTTGGCCTTTTATTTGGTCGAGGTGGCGTTGGAATGTGGGCTAATTCCGGATAAAATGTAGATTGATTGCGCGAAGCAGTGGATATGAATTTCCTATTATGTGCATAATTAGTTCTAAAATTTTGATTCTCTAATTTCAGACACAAGTGCAATGCTTTAGGTAAGTCTGTTGGGTCTTTCATAGCCAAAAGTCTAGGCAGATCTCCCTTTAACCCTCTAATGAAAGTATCAAGGGCTTTATCCCTATAAGTTTGAGTTGAGAGGTGTAGTGATTCCTGCCACTAATTTTATTAAGTATGAGGGATAAGTGATTATATACCTTTTGGTAAAATTCTTGAACTGTTTAAGATCCTTGGACTAACGTTGTTAGTTGATATTCAAGGGTACTGACATCTCTTTTGTCAGCATAATGCAAAGTTAGACAGAGGGATATACTTTCCAAATGTAAGGGTGTATTGTAGGACTCTAATATAGCGTCCGCACTGCCAACAATTTTATTTCTAATTATGCTTAGGATAATAACTCAATTTGATTAATTTATATATATATATATATATATATATATATATATATATATATATGACAGTTTTGTAAATTTGTATAAGAGCATTTTCATGCTGTTTCCATAATTGCATGTATGTAGTAAATATATGTACATACATAAAATATATTGTATACATGCAAACAATTTAATTTGCATATACATATGAAATGTAGCCCACTTTATTCCGTTTTTATAATATACAAATGTACATGCATACATAATTTGTTTATAAAATAAATTGTTTTATAAAACAAGCAAATAAATATGAAGGAAAAGAAAAAAGTGATGGACAAACAAAAAATGAAAGTGGGTACTTGATTACTTTTTTAATTCTCTAAAAAAGCTCTTTTAAAGGTCAATTTTGTTGCATTTTATAGTTTGTTTTAGTTAATTTTTTATCGGTACGTAATATTATTGTATTTACATCGTTTTCTTTTTAGCAATTTCATTATTATTTCACTAATTTTATGAATTTTTAAAAAAGTACTTATAGTTTTTTTTATCATCACAAAGCTGAAAGTGACAAATTAAATAACATGGTGTTGTCAGCAGAACAATAAAAACGTTTAATAGTTAATTTGCTGCTATTAAACGTTTCTGAAAAAGAATTTATATTTTTGGTTTATGATACAAAATGTGTTTAAAAACTAAGGTTTTATTATGAATTAGACCGTAAAACATTAATTAATAAAAAAGGGAAAAAAACAGTTAATTGTGAAAAAGTAATCAAAACACATAATAATTAAATAACAAAAATCAAAAAATTTTACAAATGCGGAATAAACATACATAATTAATTTTTGGACCGCGTTATACTAAATCAAATAGCGTAAAAAGAGAATAATAAGTGATTTTTAAGTCGCGTTAAATCAAATTCGCGCAAAAACAAAGTAAGGTGTATTATATATTTCATCTTTAAAACGTTTGTTGCACGCTTCTTTTTCTTGTGCTCCATGCGCTCTTACCAAATTTCGTGGATATTAAGGTTGTCAGTTTATGATATTAATAGTGACAAAAGCTGCAAATCTTCCTTTTATTTGCATAAACTTATCAGTAAAGTTTTTTTTTTTAACTAATTTTCGTTCTTCAAGAAAATTCGTATTCATTAAAAATATAACAAAATATAAAATTGAAAGTTTCATAAAGACTAAACATTAGCCGAATCGACTAACACGACGAGCTTTATAACAAAAAATAAACTTTATACTTACTGAATAAATATGAATGCCCAAAGGAAGAGAACACTGACAATATAGAATAGAGAAAAGTCCAAGTTGTTCGCGCCGTTAAATAAAACGCTGCATATGAAAATAAAGGCGATATTAGTCGAATCGACTAAGGTTATGTTTGTAGGATTAATTATTATAAGATTAAGTTATTCAATATATAAATAAATATCTACATTAAAATCTCCCTTAAAGTTTTTGATTTGTTAAAAAAAGTTTCTGCAATAAAACCATTTCGCTTAAAAAAAGTAATAAATATTGTAGCTACATATATTTATTTCGCTTGGTGTACATATGTATGTATAAACTTGCCATGCCATTGTTTTAATATAGATAATTATTGCCAAACTTTTCAAATGCAAAAGAAAAACCTAACCTAATTTTCAGAAGTTTATCTGTAAAATAAAACCAACTTCAAAAAAATACCACTACTTCTCAGCACCACAATAAAACTTTAAGTATACTACATAGTCTGTACCCATATTTATGCAATCTAATGTCCACACATTAGCAGTAGAGCGACCTTTTGTATAGAAAACATATTAGCGATCGCTCAGCAAATTGTTGGACTCTAAATATTTCACAAGGTAGTGATTGCCCATAGTCTCCATAACTTTGGAAAGTGCCGAAAAAATTGCAATTGGGCGGTAGTTTTCAGGGTTACTAGCCTCACCCTTTTTAGAGATTGGCGTAACATTGGCAACCTTCCCGCAAGATGGAAAAACTCCCACACTATAAGACACACTGAAAAGTTTAGCTAATGGACGCGCAAGCGTTGAGGACACTGTTTCAGGACCAGTGCTGGAATGCCATCCGGCCCAGAAGATTTATTAACATCAAGATTTGCAAAAACCCTTTTAACTCCCCGGGCTCGACAGGAATATACTAGGCATAGTCACTGATGCCATGGCATTCACATTTGAATCAAAGAAACAAAATTCCCAATTAAAATGCCCGTAGAAATCGTTAAGCTCAGTCCAACGAGCTTTCCCGTAATTGAAAATCAAGCGCTTCGTAGATGTATGTGAAGCGTTGTGAAGAGTGGAGAACGGGAAAGAGGCAGAAATGGTACAATGGTCCGAATTTCCGAGAGATGCAAGGAGCTCAACTTCATACTTTTCAGGGTGTGTTATGAGAAAAAGGTCGAGGGTGTTATTTTGTTGCCCATCTACACACGATATGTGAGTAGGTTCATTCACTAATTGCGCAGGGTGGTTGTGCGCGGCAAATAGCTCCACGTATTGGCCTTCTGGAGTTGTGCGGCCTGAATGGCTTAGCCAAGGCGAATTGTGAACATTGAAATCACCAGCAACAACAATTTCACTGTTCTGATAATTCGTAAGGATACTCGATATGGAATCGGAAAGAGAGTCAAAGCCGGATATGGAAACCTCTCTTTCCGCGTTTGGGCTTCTATACCAGAGCCGGATATGCAAAAGATGTGCCCTGATTCTGAACTTAACCCAAAGACAGTTAAATTCTGCATCATACATGCCAAGTGGTTGCTGGCACTGGTACACAACTTCATCGCGAATGTACATTGCAAGGCCCCTATGAGGGTTAAAAAGGGATAGAAGATGATACCCAGGGATATACAAATCCTGTGGTTTAGCATTTTCAGAAACCTGGGTCTCGCATAGGGCCAGATAGTAACAAAAACGAATTTTTGAACCCGCGATTTTTTGAATTTGGAACTAAAAATTAAATAATGAGAATTGAAAGAAATTAATATTTTTTATTTAATATTCTTAAAAAGTGTTTCTTTTAATTGAGAATAATAAATATTTGTAAAAATTTTAATAAAACATAAAATCGTAATAAATATGGCAAATTGGTAAATATGTTTATATACTACTTCATCTTAAGGCTAGCGGATAGACAATGCCAATTCGGGAGCAAACCACATACAACTAGCTGTGTGAAAAGCATAAATTTTTCACAATTAAGCCAGCAATAGTCAATGATTGGCCTTGTGTTTTGTTAACAATAGCTTCAAATAACATAGCTTCAAACCCAAAAATTTTACCTCGCTTTTAAAAAATTCACACTTGTCAAGTTGAACTTTCATGTTAGCTTCATGCAAAGTACGAAATATTTCTGTAATATCCCTGATATTCTAATTCTCGTTAGGGCTAAAAATGATTATGTCATCTATATAGACATAACACCTAACACCAATATGAGAACGTAAAATGTCTTCCAGCGTACGTTGAAATATCGCTGGTGCATTCTTTAGTCCGAATGGTAATCGAGTGAACTCGTACTTACCATTGTTAATAGAAAATGCAGTTTTCTCTATGTCCTTGGTTTTCAAAGCTATTTGGTGAAAACCACTTTTTAAATCTGAAACTGTAAAATATTTGCTTCTTCCTAACTGAGAGAATACTTCATTAATTTCTGGTAGGGGATATTTATCTGTGATAGTAATAGCGTTTAATTTTCGGTAATCTATGACTATTCTAAGCTTTTTCTGTCCACTTGCGTCCATTTTTTTGGGAACAATCCACACAGGTGAATTGTAGGGGGACTTCGATGGCCTAATAATACCATCTTCTAACAGGGTTTTTACCTGAGTCTCGATTTCTTTTTTTAAGCTCATTGGATAAGGATATGTCTTAGAATATATGGGATCTTCTGTTCTCATCCGTATTTCTCCTAAAATTTTAGTGGCGCACGTCAGTTTTTCGTCCGGTTCTGAAAAAAGTTTATGGTATTTTGAAATAGCATTTTTCAACATGTCCTTTTGCAGTTGCGTCATGTGACCAGTTCGAATTGTAGTCATATTAATATTGTCGCTAAAAAATCTTTAAGTAAAACTATCTTTCCGTCTCCTATCTTCACGTAGTTATGTTTTTAATTCCGGTAATAAATAAAATTTTACTGGTATATCTGTTCGTCCTTATAGAAAGGTATTGGTATGAAATCGAATTTCTACTTTTCCTGCAATTGAATTTGCGTAAGAAGTTTCTTTGTTCGGAATCGGATTTCTTACAAAATTTGGTCGTATATAATTCTTATTTAGGCCTGTATCTATTTTCCACTGTCCATCCTACACTCAAAATATGGGAGGGTGGACGAATTTAATCTAAAAAATGAATTTCTTCGATACTGTCATGACCGTAGTCCATTTTGTCATTTCTATTTTCTTCTATATAGTCATGTAATGTTTTTTCCGAAGTTTCGTGCTGATATGGTACGTGATTCAATTATTTATTAATGTCATCCGTCCTTCCCTTTCTTATAAAACTGCCTGCTGGAGATATCAAATGAAAATTTCTGCACTGTTTATGCGCTGCCGGATGTTGTGGCAGTGGCCGTTTTCCGAAAAGATCACTTTTTGCTGGTCTGTTCATGTAGTTTATGTTTCTAGTCCTTATACATTGATCTACGTCCATAGGCTCTGGTCTTGGTTGTGGTTTGGGAAAGGAAGGTCTTTGTGGTCCATAGCTATTTTGGTTGTTTTGATTATATTATGGAATGGCACATTGATTTTGGTAATTCATTAAATCTTGAGAAGGTTGATCTCGAAAATAATTTGGCCTTTTATTTGGTCGAGGTGGCGTTGGAATGTGGGCTAATTCCGGATAAAATGTAGATTGATTGCGCGAAGCAGTGGATATGAATTTCCTATTATGTGCATAATTAGTTCTAAAATTTTGATTCTCTAATTTCAGACACAAGTGCAATGCTTTAGGTAAGTCTGTTGGGTCTTTCATAGCCAAAAGTCTAGGCAGATCTCCCTTTAACCCTCTAATGAAAGTATCAAGGGCTTTATCCCTATAAGTTTGAGTTGAGAGGTGTAGTGATTCCTGCCACTAATTTTATTAAGTATGAGGGATAAGTGATTATATACCTTTTGGTAAAATTCTTGAACTGTTTAAGATCCTTGGACTAACGTTGTTAGTTGATATTCAAGGGTACTGACATCTCTTTTGTCAGCATAATGCAAAGTTAGACAGAGGGATATACTTTCCAAATGTAAGGGTGTATTGTAGGACTCTAATATAGCGTCCGCACTGCCAACAATTTTATTTCTAATTATGCTTAGGATAATAACTCAATTTGATTAATTTATATATATATATATATATATATATATATATATATATATATATATATATATATATATGACAGTTTTGTAAATTTGTATAAGAGCATTTTCATGCTGTTTCCATAATTGCATGTATGTAGTAAATATATGTACATACATAAAATATATTGTATACATGCAAACAATTTAATTTGCATATACATATGAAATGTAGCCCACTTTATTCCGTTTTTATAATATACAAATGTACATGCATACATAATTTGTTTATAAAATAAATTGTTTTATAAAACAAGCAAATAAATATGAAGGAAAAGAAAAAAGTGATGGACAAACAAAAAATGAAAGTGGGTACTTGATTACTTTTTTAATTCTCTAAAAAAGCTCTTTTAAAGGTCAATTTTGTTGCATTTTATAGTTTGTTTTAGTTAATTTTTTATCGGTACGTAATATTATTGTATTTACATCGTTTTCTTTTTAGCAATTTCATTATTATTTCACTAATTTTATGAATTTTTAAAAAAGTACATATAGTTTTTTTTATCATCACAAAGCTGAAAGTGACAAATTAAATAACATGGTGTTGTCAGCAGAACAATAAAAACGTTTAATAGTTAATTTGCTGCTATTAAACGTTTCTGAAAAAGAATTTATATTTTTGGTTTATGATACAAAATGTGTTTAAAAACTAAGGTTTTATTATGAATTAGACCGTAAAACATTAATTAATAAAAAAGGGAAAAAAACAGTTAATTGTGAAAATGTAATCAAAACACATAATAATTAAATAACAAAAATCAAAAAATTTTACAAATGCGGAATAAACATACATAATTAATTTTTGGACCGCGTTATACTAAATCAAATAGCGTAAAAAGAGAATAATAAGTGATTTTTAAGTCGCGTTAAATCAAATTCGCGCAAAAACAAAGTAAGGTGTATTATATATTTCATCTTTAAAACGTTTGTTGCACGCTTCTTTTTCTTGTGCTCCATGCGCTCTTACCAAATTTCGTGGATATTAAGGTTGTCAGTTTATGATATTAATAGTGACAAAAGCTGCAAATCTTCCTTTTATTTGCATAAACTTATCAGTAAAGTTTTTTTTTTTAACTAATTTTCGTTCTTCAAGAAAATTCGTATTCATTAAAAATATAACAAAATATAAAATTGAAAGTTTCATAAAGACTAAACATTAGCCGAATCGACTAACACGACGAGCTTTATAACAAAAAATAAACTTTATACTTACTGAATAAATATGAATGCCCAAAGGAAGAGAACACTGACAATATAGAATAGAGAAAAGTCCAAGTTGTTCGCGCCGTTAAATAAAACGCTGCATATGAAAATAAAGGCGATATTAGTCGAATCGACTAAGGTTATGTTTGTAGGATTAATTATTATAAGATTAAGTTATTCAATATATAAATAAATATCTACATTAAAATCTCCCTTAAAGTTTTTGATTTGTTAAAAAAAGTTTCTGCAATAAAACCATTTCGCTTAAAAAAAGTAATAAATATTGTAGCTACATATATTTATTTCGCTTGGTGTACATATGTATGTATAAACTTGCCATGCCATTGTTTTAATATAGATAATTATTGCCAAACTTTTCAAATGCAAAAGAAAAACCTAACCTAATTTTCAGAAGTTTATCTGTAAAATAAAACCAACTTCAAAAAAATACCACTACTTCTCAGCACCACAATAAAACTTTAAGTATACTACATAGTCTGTACCCATATTTATGCAATCTAATGTCCACACATTAGCAGTAGAGCGACCTTTTGTATAGAAAACATATTAGCGATCGCTCAGCAAATTGTTGGACTCTAAATATTTCACAAGGTAGTGATTGCCCATAGTCTCCATAACTTTGGAAAGTGCCGAAAAAATTGCAATTGGGCGGTAGTTTTCAGGGTTACTAGCCTCACCCTTTTTAGAGATTGGCGTAACATTGGCAACCTTCCCGCAAGATGGAAAAACTCCCACACTATAAGACACACTGAAAAGTTTAGCTAATGGACGCGCAAGCGTTGAGGACACTGTTTCAGGACCAGTGCTGGAATGCCATCCGGTTCAGAAGATTTATTAACATCAAGATTTGCAAAAACCCTTTTAACTCCCCGGGCTCGACAGGAATATACTAGGCATAGTCACTGATGCCATGGCATTCACATTTGAATCAAAGAAACAAAATTCCCAATTAAAATGCCCGTAGAAATCGTTAAGCTCAGTCCAACGAGCTTTCCCGTAATTGAAAATCAAGCGCTTCGTAGATGTATGTGAAGCGTTGTGAAGAGTGGAGAACGGGAAAGAGGCAGAAATGGTACAATGGTCCGAATTTCCGAGAGATGCAAGGAGCTCAACTTCATACTTTTCAGGGTGTGTTATGAGAAAAAGGTCGAGGGTGTTATTTTGTTGCCCATCTACACACGATATGTGAGTAGGTTCATTCACTAATTGCGCAGGGTGGTTGTGCGCGGCAAATAGCTCCACGTATTGGCCTTCTGGAGTTGTGCGGCCTGAATGGCTTAGCCAAGGCGAATTGTGAACATTGAAATCACCAGCAACAACAATTTCACTGTTCTGATAATTCGTAAGGATACTCGATATGGAATCGGAAAGAGAGTCAAAGCCGGATATGGAAACCTCTCTTTCCGCGTTTGGGCTTCTATACCAGAGCCGGATATGCAAAAGATGTGCCCTGATTCTGAACTTAACCCAAAGACAGTTAAATTCTGCATCATACATGCCAAGTGGTTGCTGGCACTGGTACACAACTTCATCGCGAATGTACATTGCAAGGCCCCTATGAGGGTTAAAAAGGGATAGAAGATGATACCCAGGGATATACAAATCCTGTGGTTTAGCATTTTCAGAAACCTGGGTCTCGCATAGGGCCAGATAGTAACGAAAACGAATTTTTGAACCCGCGATTTTTGGAATTTGGAACTAAAAATTAAATAATGAGAATTGAAAGAAATTAATATTTTTTATTTAATATTCTTAAAAAGTGTTTCTTTTAATTGAGAATAATAAATATTTGTAAAAATTTTAATAAAACATAAAATCGTAATAAATATGGCAAATTGGTAAATATGTTTATATACTACTTCATCTTAAGGCTAGCGGATAGACAATGCCAATTCGGGAGCAAACCACATACAACTAGCTGTGTGAAAAGCATAAATTTTTCACAATTAAGCCAGCAATAGTCAATGATTGGCCTTGTGTTTTGTTGATGGTAATAGCAAAGGCTAGACGTAAAGGGAATTGGAGCCGCTTGAAATGGAATGGTAAATCGTCTTCGCCTTTGAATCTGCCACCGATGATTGTTGTCTCGATTAAATTTGGTGAACAGTTTTTGATAATCAATCTGGTTCCGTTGCATAACTTTGGTGCGTTTAAGTTGCGAATAAGAATTACCGGTGATCCAACCTTTAATGTTAGTACATGCGGTGGCATTCCGGGTGGTTCTAATGAATTCAAAAATTCAGTGGGATCCATTACTGTGTCGATCGATTTGTATTTGATTAATTTGCCGGGCAGTTTCAATTGAATTCGCTCATTATTGATTGGAATTTTTCCATTTCCGATGTCTAAAAATTGTTTTGAGAATGTTTGGACAGACGGGTCTTGTAACAAATGAACACGTATGTTCGTCGATAGCGTGATTTTCTCGACTCGGTTCCAAAGATGTGATGCTTTCAAGCATGCGTTCGGCTCATCTGCGGGCATTGATCTTGGAATAACGGGCAAAGTTTGACGGAAATCACCAGCAAGAAGGATAAGAGCGCCTTCCATCGATTGGTTGTTTCCTCGGAAATCACGTAGGGTCCGGTCAAGCGCTTCGAGCGATTTCTTATGGGCCATTGTGTATTCGTCCCAAATGATATTTTTGCACGTTTTAAGGATTGTGGCCATGCCGGAGTTTTTGCTGATGTTGCAAGTTGGTGTTTCTGCCTGATTCGAATTCAATGGAAGTTTCTGGAAGTTTTTGAGTGTGCAGTGCGTCCGCCGTCCAATAAAGTTGATGCAATTCCCGATGATGCCACTGCGAGTGCAATCCAATTCCGTATTCGAACCGACGCCAATATTAAATTGAGGAGGAATGTTTTGCCTGTCCCTCCTAGTGTATCGAGAAAAAAGTCCCCCATTTCCGTTTGTTACCCGTTGCATGATTTTTTCGTAAGCAGTTTTTTGATCATTCCAAGTTGAATAAGTAGTTTATTGTTGATGGATATGCTCATGTCCTCAATCAGAAGTAGTGTTTGGTTGAAAATCTCGTCCGAATACTCCTGGTTAGGATAAGTTGCGCGTGATTTCCTGAGAATGTCTTCACCTAAGGTTTCGCGATGCGTTTCCCACAGTTCTCGTGGATTAGATGGTGAACATGTTGTTAAAATTATCGCAAACAAAGTGCGTATTTGTTTTGGTTAGCACGTGAGTGACGCCTCTGTTAGCGTTGTGTTCACGTTCAAACAGACCCAATCGGAAACACGCTTCTCTATAAGTCTGACATTCATTTCCATGGATGGTTTTTAAGGCGGCGAATGATGTTGGACATTTGATCGTTGCAATAGCAATCGCAAATAATGACATTCAACATAATTCGCATGAACGGTGTAGACACGTCCCAAAGTATTAGAAGAATGCACACCAGCATATTCTGCGACAATCGCAACACGCTTTCTTCTCATGAACTTCTTCATCGAAGTATTCCAAGTATAATATTTGGGAATTTCAGGATATATTAAAGTTTTGGCGAAATTGTCGGTTGTACACAATTCGAAGAAAGCGGTGGGAGTAGTGTTTGGCGGCTATTCGGCTCTATTTTCAGCATTTCGTTCGGTGAAATAAACACGCTGGCCATTTTCCAAATGAACGGCTAGATGTTGAACTGTTGGATGTCGCTCGTGGATGTTGAATGAAAGTATACGCCAAACTGCTTCATTGCTGCTGATGTAACGCCCCATCTGGAATTGCGTGATTTCGTCAGTTTGATTGCCATGTCGCTGCCTTTGTTGATGTATTTGCAAATATATTTAATGGACTTCACCGAATTACAGTACTCAACATTGATGTGGGCATCAAACATATTTGAAAGCAGCGGTGAGTAGGGCACGATCCATCTGTTATATACGTCAACATTTACATTGCGGATTTTAATTTTAGTTGTGTATCCACCGTCATTCAACTTTCTTCGCCTATACAGAGGATATCCATCGCCTCCTGTTTGAGTCTCTTGAAGCAGCTCGCGTGGATAGCGCTTTGTGCATTTGCCCTCTTTAATGCATGGTGAATTTGAGTTCAGTTTACCACAAGGCCCGTAAATCATGTGCTTTCGGATTGATTCAAATAGAACCGGATCTGCGGTGGGATTCGGGAGTTCTGCGGAAATCACGTCATCAATTTGCGTTGGCATGATTTTTCGTTTTAGCCAGACTAAAGTGTGGGCGTGTGGCAGACCTCGCTTCTGCCATTCAACCGAGTACATCCAGCACAGAGTTTGTGATTTTTGGTGATGACATCTATCAGCCTTATCAACTTTTGTTTGAATACTCGGGCGAGGATATCGTGTCTATGTATTGAATTTTGGCCGGTAAGTAAAAG
The DNA here is from genome assembly GCA_023159175.1 of Wohlfahrtia magnifica. Classification (NCBI taxonomy): domain Eukaryota; kingdom Metazoa; phylum Arthropoda; class Insecta; order Diptera; family Sarcophagidae; genus Wohlfahrtia; species Wohlfahrtia magnifica. The sequence goes on along the minus strand of JAKWBJ010000344.1, from coordinate 6,347 downwards.
GTCGATGATGCCTTTCCATGTTGGGTTGCATGTGAAAGTGATGAAGAGGTCTGGCCGTCCATACTTGCGCACGTATGTCATGGCATCTTGAGCGTATTGGTGCATTTGTTGCGGACGGCCTGTGTATGTCGCTGGCAAGATCACTATTTGGCCGATATTCGCAGCGTTTCCAGCATTGGCGATCGCATCACGTAACTGGACATATTCTTCAACAAGTAGCTTTTGCTGATTCAACCGAATGAAGAGCAGAAGTTCACTTTCAATTTTCGCGTACATGTCGACAATGAATGTATGGAAGCCTTCACGACATTTCAACAAATAATTACATTCGTTTGGCCTGATCATAAGGCGATAGGCATAAAAGTCCATACAGGAAACTTTTTTTTATCGACTCTCCATTTGAGTTGGGGTTAATCTGCATAACGCTGAAATGATACCCATCCTCACCCCGTGGAAAAAGCAGTGGATATTGTAGTGCATCATACGATCAATGAGTTTCCGCAATGCGTTGAACACTTGCATTCCGGCGATGGATGATGATATCGCGTCGCTCGAAGTCTCTACCGACTATAACAACTGCGACGTTATCTATCACCGGTGCATTGAAGCGCCGCTTATGCTCACCAGCCGGTGTCTTGTCAGCTCTTATTATAAGCGTGTAATTATCTGCCGGCATCTGGTCTAGGGCTGTTTTGAAAACGAAACTCGAAACGATTTCCCGTGTGACTTCAGTACTGATCGCGCAACGCTGTTCAAGCTCTGTAGCTTTATTGCCAGTGAAATAAATTTGGAGGAACTTGACATCATCATTGAGAAGTGGGAGCAACGATCCAATCCTGTGGTAGATTTGGCCTTGAACTCTGAAGGTGGGCATGTAACCGTCGTTGTTGATAATTCTAGTTGCTCCGAAGGACGTCATTTGAAAGCATGAGTTGTAGTTTCGGATGTTTTGAAGGAAGTTGTTGGAAATCGAATTGGCGCCAGAAAGGTAATTTTGCAGGGGTTCAGGTGGCGCAATCATTGGTGGTAAAGCAACTTTACCGTTCGAACAACACATTCCCGTTGGTTCCTTAGCGAATTTGAGAGCACGACAATGTAAGCAAACTTTGTCCATTGCTCCAATCACTACGTCCTTGTAATTGCGGTAGTCAACGTCCCTGTTGTAGTGAACTGCCTCCGACTTTAAATCGATTCTTTCTCTTGACCGAGCCATACGGGAGCGATTGGCAGCAAGTCTTTCAGCATACTGTTGGGGTGTTTCAGCAGCTCTAAATGAAGATGAACTGTCAGGCATTTCCTGAAGCCGAGATTCGCGTTCTCTTTCCATTTCTGCGGCTCTAGACGTAGATACCCTTTCGCGGTTTTCCTGAAGACGTATTTCGCGCTCCTCAGCGGCTCTTCTTTCTCTCTGCTTCCGTGCTGCGATGTTTTTTTTTACCAATTGATGTTTTTTAGGTGGCATTTTAGTAAACTGTAATCGTGTTAAATGAAAAACGATGTGTTTTGTTTTTTACTTTTATAACGTTTTATTGGTTGTTGGAACCACAATAATCATACTACCTGTTGAATAAGTTGGCACTAAATATAATTTGTAAACTTATTTTATCATTATTTCAAATTGCAAAGCACTTGTTATTCACTTATAGGTTTTTAACTTATGAACACAAACAAAACAATTGAAAGCAAGATTTGTTTAAATGTACAGTTATTTTTCCACCAGCGTTTAAGTAAAACTCAAAAATGTACATAAAAAAATCAAATGCAGTCAGTGAGCAATTATAAATAGACCGAAAAAATATTTCGAAAGTTTTAAAATTTTGATATTTTGATTTGGATCATTATTGACATAGGTTTTTTGTAAATATCTACGGAACTACATAACCGATTTAAGAGTTTGTTATCTCATTTTAGAAAACATGACAACGGCTTCAAAAAAAAAAAAAAAATTATATAGAAGGCAAAAAAAAATAAATATATGTACACGTCACTGGAGGTGGAATATGAAAATTGGATTTTGCCATGTCCCTCCGCCCACAGACCGGAAATAAAAAATCAGACTTCACAGTGTTACCCGCCTGAATATTCTGAAGATTCCTGAAAATCTTATCAAAATCGGACCAGCCGTTTTGGAACCCATACGTTACATACATACACACATCCACGTTTATATATATAGAAGAAGATAAGTATTGGCTATCAAAAAGAAAACACAAAAAACATAACCTTATAATGAGTATTTTAATGTCTATATTCGAATCATACTCATTGTGCGTAGACGATGCAAATTGAGTATGATTATAATATGAACATTTGAATACTCATTATAAGGTTGCGTGTTTGCTGCGTTTTTCATTTGCCAGAAATCAACAAAAAGAGGTTTAATATTGATTATATCATATTTTTTTAATTTTTTCTTCACTTATTATAATGTGCATACTTATATCTAAATAAGAAAAATATTTATACATTTGTATATTTATATATATCACAAATGAATCCAACAAAATAGATAATTAGAAATAGTTTTGCAAATAAAAGGAGACAGTTTTATAAAAAGAATTTAAAAATGAGATGTTGTCAACCGCTTTGGGAGCTAATCAATTTCGTTTTTCAGATATTATATTTTCGGCAAAAGAAAAGTCTCGTTCTAACGCAGCACTGCTGTCTGGATAAAATGCGCAAAGCTTACTTTGCCAATCTTAAATATTTTGCAGTATTCGCTCTCCACCATTGTAATATACCGAAATCTACATTAATCAATATGTTTTCCATACAGTAACGTGATACCCATTTCCTTGAACTTTCTGGTGCTGACATCACGGAGCATCTCAATAATTTTGGGAAAATCGCAATTCTTTGCTTGAAATACGTGAAAAATTTATAGAATATTCACTTCTTCACTTCTTCATTTTGCTTAACTTTCTTGAGACGGTAAATCGATGGTATAACAAAACATATCGATGTTAAACTGCATCCTTGAAGTTTTTTGAAAATTACATCAAAACAGGCACATAGCTCAACTAAATATTGCAGAATTAAAACATTTATATTTGATAACCTGTTCGCTTCGGACTTGTCGGTAAAAAATTCGTTAACTCTTATACAGTTGTTTGATACTGATTTAAACATGGCATAGTGTGAATTCCACCTTGTAGGGCAATTATTGTTCCACGAAGTTTACAGCAAATATTGAAGATTTGCCTTCTTAAAATATTCACAATTTTTTTTGCAAGAACTAATGACTTCTGTTAGAGTTCGCAGAGTCAAGAACATTAGAAAATAAATACTGGAATAATTCAGCCGTCTTATTTTTCGGAAGTTTTTTACATTGCGTCCTCTATTCGTTTCGAAAATTATATTTTGTAGACTTTCTACGCAGAATTCACCTAGTATATTTTGTAATTTACAGTGAACATTTTGCCCACGACTGCGCATAAAATCCGTGGATTTCCTTCCCAGTACAATAATTAATTTTCAGTTTTTCTGGAAATGCAAAGTATCGCATAAAAAATTCTGTTTTCAGTAAATATCTTAATCAATAGTTACAGCTGCTTCATCTTTATTTACTATCTTTCCAACTTATGATTTTATTTCGTTCTTCTTTTCCTGAGCTATTTTTGTTATTCTTCATAAAAGCGTAGATAGATCAGGAAACAAATTATTGATGTCAATATTTGAGCCATAAATGCCCCGCTTTAAAAAACTAACAAATTTGCGAAATCCTGTGCCTTCAATTGCACTAAAGAGACGACAGTCTTCAATTACCCATGTCGTACAGGCATCAATTGCTTTCTGCTTATCCTTTCCATTTATCCTTATTATAAATGCACATGGTAGGCTTTCATTGAAGCATTTAGGGCAGTATAAACTAGAAGTCTGCTTTCAAAACCATCTAAAATTGTTCCGCCATCCATTAAAATATGAGCGAAATCTGGCCAAATTGTGCTTCTGTATTAACGTTTTTGCACTAATTGGAAAACAATTAATTTTTTCCTCAATGTCACTATTGTCAAGCGTTTTTTCACAACTTGCTTTTCACGAAACAAAATTTATTTTTAGAATGCGATTTGAATAAATTGACGGTAACTGAAGCAATCTGATTCCGATCTGACTGAGAAGTAAATTGCATCCGAAAAGTGCCATCAATCAGTTTATAACTAAAAATATGTAACAACATTTTATTGTAGGTAGCTTTAAAAAGGCATAGTTTTTCCCATAATTTCAGTAATTGAAAATGTGCCATTATTTTAGTTATTGTTGAAAATTTCATTCAGGTAATAATATTAATTTTAAAAATATAATTTTGAATTATTATCTCCATAAATGTTGCTGAGAAACATGTCAATTTATTTATTTTTTTTGACAGATTCAATTTTTACAAATATATAATATAATATATATATATATATATATATATATATATATAATATATATATATATATATATATATATATATATATATATATATATATATATATATATATATATATATATATATATATATATATATATAAATATATATATATATATATATATATATATATATATATATATATATATATATATAAATAAAATATTTATATATATGTAAATATTTAAAGAATATTTAAAAGAAGAGAATATTTAAAAGAAGAAGTCAGCGTACACCGATCGCTAGGGAGCAGAAGTTTTACGACCAATCTGTAAAACTTCTCTCCAAAATGATTAGCGAATAAATTTATGCATTTCGTAATGAAGTATGGAACAAACTATTATCAAAGATGAAACCAGACGACAAATCCTTTTGGAAAGTAAGCAGATGCCTACGAGGTAAACAAAATAGTAAAATTCCGTACTTTATGCAAGGAAATACGAAAATTATTATCGATTCAGAAAAATCAAAGATACTTTCCGATATGTTCTCTATATCTAATGAGCTTACATCATCTTATAAGCACTCTATTGATAAGAAAGTTATCTCAAGAGCCAATAGATTTAAGTCGCTTAAGGCTTTTGATGAAAATTTGCCATTGCTTTCATTAAATGAAATACATTCTTTAATCGCAACCCTAAAGCCAAAAATGTCACCCGGGCTAGATGATATACCTAATGTTTTAATAAAAAGTTGCCTTCTAAAGCTGTGCGATTATTAATGAATATTTATAGCAGCTGTTTAAAACTTAATTATTTCCCCATCCATTTTAAAATTGCAAAAGTGATTGGAATTCCCAAGACAAACAAAAACAAAAATAATCCAAGTAACTATAGACCTATAAGCTTATTGACAACTTGGGAAAATTGTATGAAAAAATAATTCAGGCTCGAATATGGGAGCCTATAGCAAATACATCTGTAATAGCCAGCGAACAATTTGGTTTCAAAAAACAACATAGTGGAGTACACCAAATTAATCGTATAACAAACATGATTGAAGTAAATAAGCGAAATAAGAAATCGACTGGCTTAATAATTTTGTATTTAGAAAAAGCTTTTGATACAGTTTGGCACAACGGTATTATATACAAATTGTTGCAGACTAATATTCCCAAGTACTTATGCAAGATAATTGCTGACTTCCTAGTAATAGGACATTTGTTGTTGCAGTTAATGACGCATTATCCTCTCCAAAATCGATTCCCGCTGGTTTACCACAAGGCTCAATATTAGCACCTTTACTGTACTCCATCTATACCTCTGATTTTAAACAACCACAGTTCGTTAAAGTAGCATATTATGCAGACGATACAGCTCTTTTAACCTCTGGTAAACTTACGAAAGCACTTTTAAAGAAAATGGAAAAAGCCTTTGCAGTCTGCGTTAAATATTTCACTAAATGGAAAATTAAAATTAACACAAACAAAACTCAAGCTATTATATTCCCGTATAACAAGTCTCCAAAACGATTACCAAGCCGACAGCTGATTTTTTATAACGAAACTGTTCCAATTCGGAACAATGTTAAGTATCTAGGCATGTATTTAGATAGAAAACTAAACTTCTCAAAACAAATTGAGGAAATCTGTAAAAAATCTCTCAAAACCACAAGGGCATTATGGCTACTGCTAAATAAACGTTCATGTCTAAACCTTAAAAATAAAAATCTTTTATATAAAAGTGTTATTAGACCAACTTTGAAATATGCCTGCCCGCTTTGGTATAAAGCTGCAAAAACACATATAAAAAATTGCAAATTATTCAAAATAAATGCCTTAAAATTATAAATAAAAAACATTGGAGATACTCGACGCAACTTCTTCATATGGAAACTAGATAGGAGTACATCGTTGAATATATTAAAAGATTAAATAACAAATATTTTGAAAGTATAGAAAATTCCTCTTATCGCTTTATAGAATTGGCGTAATAGC
>JAKWBJ010000343.1:87500-133122 GCA_023159175.1 Wohlfahrtia magnifica | reverse complement strand
TCGTGTTTTAGCGGAAATAAAAGTGTTGTATAAACGAATATAATAATATTAAGCTGTTGTATTAAGATAAGTTGTATAAAAGTTATAGTTTAGTAAATAAAAAGTTGTGAACAACAACAAAGTGGTGAATATTTTATTTTAACGCAATTTAACCGAACTCGAACGTTTTAAAACGGTTAAAACGTAACAATACAAAACACTTTTTTCCTTTTATTTCAAAAGATATCCCAAAATTAGAGAAGCATTTGCTGTTTGTTGAGCTCTGATCACGCACTAGGGCACACATATTTTACTAATGGTTTCTAAAATTCCATTGAAAAATTCATACCCGGTTCAGAATGTTACATTTTTCAAATGATTTTTTGAAAAGTTACACTGGACAACAGCAAAAAAGTCTTTAAATATATATATTATATGGAATATAATGATTTTGATGCGCTGAATTTAAATCCGTTTTCAGTTTTTTTCCATCGTGCTCAATTTTTTTTTATGGGCATGCAAATTTTTCGCCCAAAATATGGTAGTTATGCCAATATATTTCATCATAACTTGAAAGCGACTTGACCGATTTTAATGAAATTACTACCAAATGTTTAGCAACAAAATTTTCTATAAATTGAATAAAATTTTTGCGTTTTCAGCAGTTTCAAAGTTATTCGTAACATAGTTGCGAATAAAATTTTTACGTGCAAAATTAGAGCAATTTTTTCCAAAAAGTCATAAAAATTTTACATTTTAAGCATTTGAATTAAAGTTTAAAATGTTGAGAATAAAATAAGCTATAAATCATGAAAATTCTGATTTTCTTCAAAATTAAGGTACCTAACTTTGATCAAAATTAGTAAACAATTTTTTTTTTTTTTACTAAATTAATGGAAATATTTTTCTTTTATGTCCAAAAAGTTATAAAAAATCTTAAAATATAAATTTTAAACATTAAAATGAAAGCCAGATATGTATGTTGAGAGTAAAATAACCCATTAAGCAGGTGCCTAACTTTGTCAATTAGGATTCCGTAGTTTATGTGCTTGTGAAGTTAAGTATTATTCGATAAAACCTTGATGGCCAGTTGATTTTTGAAATGATACTCTTTAAGTTTGGTTATACTTAAGATTTCCATTGTAGACATAGGTTTTATGTTTATTTGTGTAGAAGGATTTCTAATGAAATCGTCCCAATATATGTTTGGGTTATCTTTGTAGCTAATTTCGTTGATGATAAGATGACAGTTTTTGAAATGTATGAATAAGTTTTCTTCGATAGTATGATTCTTCGAATCACATGATGTTTTCAGTTCTGTAGGTGGTAAATTTGTTGTTGGGTATTGGAAACAACGGCACCTGACGACTACAAAAATTTTTTAAGAAAGAATTCTGAGACTTATAATTAATTGTTACAAAAAATTACGCCGTTCATTAAAAAAATTCAAATATGCGAGATGATATTTCTGTAAATGAACGCCTTTCCGCAACATAGCATTTTTTAGCAACGGGTTAGAGTTATGCCGCATTAAAATAATAAACTTATATAAGTCAACTATCTCTAACCAGCACTGTCATTGAAACATGTGAAAGAATAATGAAAGTTTTACGACAACATAGTCATATAATATTTTATTTATACAAAAACAAAAAAGTAACAAAATTCAAAGTTAAAAAAAGTTAAATTAAAAACTAAACAATATCGAATTACTGGTAATTCATTTTTTTTATAAATTCCTGAATGGAACAGCTATTGGTAGTTTCTGCTTCTGTTTGAATTGTATACGGTCTTGGCTCTTGCTTAAAGTTAAACCCATTATTTTGAAGCGGGCTGGGCGATGGTGAAGAGGTTATTAATATCATTTGAAATGAGCTACGCAATGGTGTGGAGATTCTTGATGAAAAGTTAAGCAAGCTGGACAATGGTGTGGATGGTATGGTCCTTGGTATTATGTAGGAAGAGCTGTAGGTAATAAACATTGCCTTTCTAAAGCCCTGCTTCATTCAGTTCAGTGGTTGATTGACTGGTAATTGTGGCTTATCGTAATATATTGGGTTATAATATTTCATGTTTAGTTGTGGTCTGGAATTGTTTGCTAGCTGCGATCTCGGAAAGAATGGTTTTTTATAATTGTTGTGAATTATATTGTCTATGGTTTTCTTGCTTTTTTACTAGGTTTCACTTTTCTTGTCTAATGTAGAACATGTTTTGTTTAGTAACATAGTATGAAAAAGTTATTGGTAAAGTTTCTGGCTTCATGACTCTCATTGATGAACAGAGTGGTTCCTTAAGATCAGAAAAGAATGTGTTGAGGCACATTTTGTTGAACAAATCTCGTTTAACCTGATTTATATTTGGATCTAGCTCGTAGATCATAAAATTATTATTTGTTGTAGCTTGGATTTCTATTCTTTTTTCCCGAGACCAGCACTCAGGGGATAACCCCTACTCATGCAGTGCACTGTGCTGGTACTAGGAAAATAGGTTGTAGGAAGGAGGATAGATAGAGTAGTGTCTGTGGACGTTCGATTTAAATTTCCTCATGTTGTAAGTGGCAAGGAAACATTCGCAGGAAGATTGTTCTACAAATGAACAGTGTGACCAAAGAACGAATTATCCGTATAATGCGTTGTGCGATTCACTGGACAATCAACTACAAAGGGATGCGCTCTATGAGAAATACGAGTATTACGTAAGAATATATGATTACCAACAATTTGTTCCTTAATTTCGATAGAACAATGAAACACACGCCACATTCCAACGATGCGCTAATGAATCGATATAGTTGGCTACCAAAACGTGATTAATAAGAACCTTCGCCCTCTCCTGTACGCGGTCGAGAAGCTCCAAAATAGACTTTGAAGCACCGGCCCATATATGAGAGTTGTATTCTAATTTGGGTCGGATATAGGTCTTGTAAATATTAAGTAGATCAGATGGAGTGAAGTAATTCTTACGCCACCTTAAAAAACTGAGGCACTTGAATGCCTCTTTCGACACTCCAAATATGTGCTCGTTCTAACGAACGTCATAGCGAATTCCCATGCCATGAACATCAAGAGCATCTGATTCCTCAATATCAACATTACCCATAGATACAGATGACAACACACCACCACGTCTGTGTGTCAGAAAACAACATCGGGTCTTATTACGCGCATTAAAGTCGACCCTCTTCGCGAGATTTTCGACAGGTCGTTTGTAAGTGAGTTGTTCATATTCTGCCTTTTCGCCCCAATCCCCAAAAGGCTCGGCCTACGATCAAAAGAATATGAATGACAAATGTTGCTGTCAAATGTTGGTACGATCAAAAGAATATGAATGATAAATGTTGCTGTCATCTGCAATAAAGTCTGTAGAAAAAGGCAGTTCTAAATGAATAACTCTATAATTTATATTAATAATTTTGATTTTACGAAGTAGTTCATTTATTAAACTTAATTAAAAATTTATTTTTTATTTTATTAACCGTCTTATTCATAATCACTTAAAACATCTTTAGGTTTATAAGATAAGATCCAAACATTTGTATTCATAAAAGACAAATAGTGTTATAGAGCTCTTATAAACCATTTATAAATTTGAAACTTTTATTGTAGATACTTTAAGCAAATTCATGTGTAACTGGCCGGATGGGTAGAACATGGGAAAAGTTAAAGCGTTGACACAGATCAGGGGTATATTCAAAAGATTTATTTATAAACATATGTGTACTACTTGGATAAAAAAGTGTTCGGAATAACCCCCGTGTGGTGGTCCCATATTTCGTTATATATATATATATATATATATATATATATATATATATATATATATTTATAATTTATATATATATATATATATATATATATATATATATATATATATATATATTTATATATTTATATTTATAATTTATATATATATATATATGTATATATATTTATATATTTATATTTATAATTTATATATATATATATATATATATATATATATATATATATATATATATATATATATATATATATATATATATATAAATATATATATATAAAAATAATAAAAAGGAAATATCTTAATTTATATATATATATATATATATATATATATATATATATATATATATATATATAAATATATAAATATATATATAAATAAAAATATAAATATATAAATAAATATATATATATATATATATATATATATATATAAATTATAAATATAAATATATAAATATATATATATATATATATATATATATATATTTATAATTTATATATATATATATATATATATATATATATATATATATATATATTTATATATTTATATTTATAATTTATATATATATATATATATATATATATATTTATTTATATATTTATATTTTTATTTATATATATATTTATATATTTATATATATATATATATATATATATATATATATATATATATATATAAATTAAGATATTTCCTTTTTATTATTTTTATATATATATATATAATATATATATATATATATATATATATATATATATATATATATATATATATATAAATTATAAATATAAATATATAAATATATATACATATATATATATATATAAATTATAAATATAAATATATAAATATATATATATATATATATATATATATATATATATATATATATAAATTATAAATATATATATATATATATATATATATATATATATATATATATATATATATAACGAAATATGGGACCACCACACGGGGGTTATTCCGAACACTTTTTTATCCAAGTAGTACACATATGTTTATAAATAAATCTTTTGAATATACCCCTGATCTGTGTCAACGCTTTAACTTTTCCCATGTTCTACCCATCCGGCCAGTTACACATGAATTTGCTTAAAGTATCTACAATAAAAGTTTCAAATTTATAAATGGTTTATAAGAGCTCTATAACACTATTTGTCTTTTATGAATACAAATGTTTGGATCTTATCTTATAAACCTAAAGATGTTTTAAGTGATTATGAATAAGACGGTTAATAAAATAAAAAATAAATTTTTAATTAAGTTTAATAAATGAACTACTTCGTAAAATCAAAATTATTAATATAAATTATAGAGTTATTCATTTAGAACTGCCTTTTTCTACAGACTTTATTGCAGATGACAGCAACATTTATCATTCATATTCTTTTGATCGTACCAACATTTGACAGCAACATTTGTCATTCATATTCTTTTGATCGTAGGCCGAGCCTTTTGGGGATTGGGGCGAAAAGGCAGAATATGAACAACTCACTTACAAACGACCTGTCGAAAATCTCGCGAAGAGGGTCGACTTTAATGCGCGTAATAAGACCCGATGTTGTTTTCTGACACACAGACGTGGTGGTGTGTTGTCATCTGTATCTATGGGTAATGTTGATATTGAGGAATCAGATGCTCTTGATGTTCATGGCATGGGAATTCGCTATGACGTTCGTTAGAACGAGCACATATTTGGAGTGTCGAAAGAGGCATTCAAGTGCCTCAGTTTTTTAAGGTGGCGTAAGAATTACTTCACTCCATCTGATCTACTTAATATTTACAAGACCTATATCCGACCCAAATTAGAATACAACTCTCATATATGGGCCGGTGCTTCAAAGTCTATTTTGGAGCTTCTCGACCGCGTACAGGAGAGGGCGAAGGTTCTTATTAATCACGTTTTGGTAGCCAACTATATCGATTCATTAGCGCATCGTTGGAATGTGGCGTGTGTTTCATTGTTCTATCGAAATTAAGGAACAAATTGTTGGTAATCATATATTCTTACGTAATACTCGTATTTCTCATAGAGCGCATCCCTTTGTAGTTGATTGTCCAGTGAATCGCACAACGCATTATACGGATAATTCGTTCTTTGGTCACACTGTTCATTTGTAGAACAATCTTCCTGCGAATGTTTCCTTGCCACTTACAACATGAGGAAATTTAAATCGAACGTCCACAGACACTACTCTATCTATCCTCCTTCCTACAACCTATTTTCCTAGTACCAGCACAGTGCACTGCATGAGTAGGGGTTATCCCCTGAGTGCTGGTCTCGGGAAAAAAGAATAGAAATCCAAGCTACAACAAATAATAATTTTATGATCTACGAGCTAGATCCAAATATAAATCAGGTTAAACGAGATTTGTTCAACAAAATGTGCCTCAACACATTCTTTTCTGATCTTAAGGAACCACTCTGTTCATCAATGAGAGTCATGAAGCCAGAAACTTTACCAATAACTTTTTCATACTATGTTACTAAACAAAACATGTTCTACATTAGACAAGAAAAGTGAAACCTAGTAAAAAAGCAAGAAAACCATAGACAATATAATTCACAACAATTATAAAAAACCATTCTTTCCGAGATCGCAGCTAGCAAACAATTCCAGACCACAACTAAACATGAAATATTATAACCCAATATATTACGATAAGCCACAATTACCAGTCAATCAACCACTGAACTGAATGAAGCAGGGCTTTAGAAAGGCAATGTTTATTACCTACAGCTCTTCCTACATAATACCAAGGACCATACCATCCACACCATTGTCCAGCTTGCTTAACTTTTCATCAAGAATCTCCACACCATTGCGTAGCTCATTTCAAATGATATTAATAACCTCTTCACCATCGCCCAGCCCGCTTCAAAATAATGGGTTTAACTTTAAGCAAGAGCCAAGACCGTATACAATTCAAACAGAAGCAGAAACTACCAATAGCTGTTCCATTCAGGAATTTATAAAAAAAATGAATTACCAGTAATTCGATATTGTTTAGTTTTTAATTTAACTTTTTTTAACTTTGAATTTTGTTACTTTTTTGTTTTTGTATAAATAAAATATTATATGACTATGTTGTCGTAAAACTTTCATTATTCTTTCACATGTTTCAATGACAGTGCTGGTTAGAGATAGTTGACTTATATAAGTTTATTATTTTAATGCGGCATAACTCTAACCCGTTGCTAAAAAATGCTATGTTGCGGAAAGGCGTTCATTTACAGAAATATCATCTCGCATATTTGAATTTTTTTAATGAACGGCGTAATTTTTTGTAACAATTAATTATAAGTCTCAGAATTCTTTCTTAAAAAATTTTTGTAGTCGTCAGGTGCCGTTGTTTCCAATACCCAACAACAAATTTACCACCTACAGAACTGAAAACATCATGTGATTCGAAGAATCATACTATCGAAGAAAACTTATTCATACATTTCAAAAACTGTCATCTTATCATCAACGAAATTAGCTACAAAGATAACCCAAACATATATTGGGACGATTTCATTAGAAATCCTTCTACACAAATAAACATAAAACCTATGTCTACAATGGAAATCTTAAGTATAACCAAACTTAAAGAGTATCATTTCAAAAATCAACTGGCCATCAAGGTTTTATCGAATAATACTTAACTTCACAAGCACATAAACTACGGAATCCTAATTGACAAAGTTAGGCACCTGCTTAATGGGTTATTTTACTCTCAACATACATATCTGGCTTTCATTTTAATGTTTAAAATTTATATTTTAAGATTTTTTATAACTTTTTGGACATAAAAGAAAAATATTTCCATTAATTTAGTAAAAAAAAAAAAAATTGTTTACTAATTTTGATCAAAGTTAGGTACCTGCCTTAATTTTGAAGAAAATCAGAATTTTCATGATTTATAGCTTATTTTATTCTCAACATTTTAAACTTTAATTCAAATGCTTAAAATGTAAAATTTTTATGACTTTTTGGAAAAAATTGCTCTAATTTTGCACGTAAAAATTTTATTCGCAACTATGTTACGAATAACTTTGAAACTGCTGAAAACACAAAAATTTTATTCAATTTATAGAAAATTTTGTTGCTAAACATTTGGTAGTAATTTCATTAAAATCGGTCAAGTCGCTTTCAAGTTATGATGAAATATATTGGCATAACTACCATATTTTGGGCGAAAAATTTGCATGCCCATAAAAAAAAATTGAGCACGATGGAAAAAAACTGAAAATACATGTGTAACTGGCCGGATGGGTAGAACATGGGAAAAGTTAAAGCGTTGACACAGATCAGGGGTATATTCAAAAGATTTATTTATAAACATATGTGTACTACTTGGATAAAAAAGTGTTCGGAATAACCCCCGTGTGGTGGTCCCATATTTCGTTATATATATATATATATATATATATATATATATATATATATATATATATATATATATATATATATATATATATATATATATTTATAATTTATATATATATATATATATATATTTTATATATTTATATTTATAATTTATATATATATATATATATGTATATATATTTATATATTTATATTTATAATTTATATATATATATATATATATATATATATATATATATATATATATATATATATATATATATATATATATATATAAAAATAATAAAAAGGAAATATCTTAATTTATATATATATATATATATATATATATAAATATATAAATATATATATAAATAAAAATATAAATATATAAATAAATATATATATATATATATATATATATATATATATATATATATATATATATATAAATTAAGATATTTAACTTTACAACCTAAATTCACTGAACGTTTGTATAAATTAAAATATTTTCTTTTTGTTTATTTAGGGTCTTAAAATAAACAACAGCAGTTAATGACTATCTTAGCCTGAAGCTAAACAATTAATGATAATTACTTTAAAATAAAATAAAAATAAAAGAACAGCAATAAACGAATTTATGCATTGTTTGCATATATGAAATGAATAATGAAATTAGAACAAGTTTCTTACTGTATCATGCTGAATCAACTTCTACTTGTTGTGAAATCATGTTAACTCCTCCCCTGCTTTAGTGAAGGCCATCCCCGGTCTTCCTCAGATCTTCAATAGCAGATTCAATATTGTGCCGCCGACGAGTTTTTTTATGTTTCTGGTAAAGTTTAAAGGCGACAAACAAGATAGTTAGGGTGGCAAAAACAGCACCAGTAGACTACAAAGGTCCAGTAATGAGTTTCTTTTTTATTTCCTCGATATGCTGCAAGTTTCCAGCGTTCAATCTTTGATGACCCGTAATGTTGAGGAGGGAGGACGTTGGCGTTCTCCACACCATCATTTGTTTTTAAAGTAACAGTATTGTCGTTGATAATGATAACACCCTCGTCAATTATTGTCAGAGGTTCGAGATGTGAGGGCCGAGTGGTACAGTATGAGTGACCATCAGAATGGAGCTGCTGGGCGCATGTCGAATAAGCCAACTTTCTGCAAAATGATGTTGTTAATGTAGCGCTGCAATTTCCGATTGCCAACACTTGATTTTCAAAGTCTGCCGCATTGCTTTCGCCATTGAAATGAAGAATTGTGTTGTTATGTTAAACTGGGTATAAGGTGACCTTTTTGCAAACTAAATCAGGTTTTGGATACTTAATTAAAAAATGTAAATTCTTATTATCTAGTAAAACTCTTATATTAGATACTCGCATTAAATCTGCTATGGTTATATTTGTAGAGTGCTCATTTATCAGAATTTTCAAATCATTAGAATTCAAAATTTGTGGGTTTACTATACCAATCTTCGTGAGGGTAATTAATAACATTAAGCTTCCCAGCTCCGAAATTACAATTCTATCTCTTGCAAGCAGAGTCTCATACAAATGTTCGCTATCAATTACTCTAGCTTTTGTGTTTTCGATAATAAAATTAACAATGTCTGCTAGGTCGTTTATTTGTTGCTGGATTTTTGTATTTATGAGAATCTGCCTATTTTCTGCAACAATGAGCTCCCGTTGTTCAAACTTTAGATCTTGAAAGTCATCATAGTCCGGTGTCCCCACAACTACTTTAAGGGCTGTTCCTAAAACATTTATTCTTCTTGCCTTGGTGTGATGAACATTTATAGTGGCTAGCAGTGTCCTAATATGCCCTATATCTGCATCCAGTACCTTCTTCATATGTGACTGAGGAAAATGCCTTTTAAGGTTTTCTGTATCATCAGCAATCTCCAAATACATCGTAAGATTCGTCGTATGCCGAAGGTAGTTAAAACTTTACCAAATTATGGCATAACCGTCCAACACAGGAATGTAGTCACCCTCACCATCCTCACTTTAATGAGAACCGTTGTCCCCATGTCAGCTGCAACAGTTTTTTCGACATATAATGGCGCAAGCTTATTGCCTAATCTCCGATTTGTTTTAACGGGAACTTTCTCACCTACATCAAATGTTCGATTATGTCTTGTCTCATTAAGTCGCTGCATTTAAACTTCTTGTGCCCTTTTTAACCTATTTACTATATCGGTTTTAAGCTCTGGAGAAGATGAGTGAATTACGTCAATAGGTCGTTTGTTTGTGACACTATGAATTGTTTTGTTATACTCAATGGTTGCCATAAGTATTAATTGAACTGTGTCATTGATAGATTTTTCAAGTTTAAGACACCGTACAATTTCTAAAAGTGTACTATGGATTCTTTCCACCTGCCCATTTGAAATACTGTGAAGAGGTGGTGCGTTTACTATATGCACGTTAAAGTTATTAACTAAAAGCGACCTTATTGTTTCAGAATTAAGAGAAGGTTCATTGTCACAGAACATTGTTTTTGTACGATGATAAAAGTTCATGAGTTGTAGAATTGATAATTTTACATCAGTTATAGTTCTCGAAGCTATAGGTTGAACAATTGCGAACTTTGAGAGTTTGTCTACACATGTGAGAAAATATACTTTATCTGTTCAAAATTATCTATATGTATAACCTCTCCAACATATGAAGGAATAGGTGTTTCGCCTAGTTTTTGTCTCTGAGGATGGCGAACGTATTTTGCTTTTTTGCAGACTTTACAATTTACTTTACAATGAGTCATTTTCGGAAAACAATGATCTTCCAGAATTTGTTTTACGTTTTCCTGAGCTGCTCTATGAACCCGGTTATGTTCTGATACCACGATTTCTTTTTGTTCATCTTTGCTAGTTACATCGGTGACCATATTCTTTGCGTAACGAAATGTAGTTGAGGTAAATGATTCCACTAATCTATGCTAAATAAATGCCAAAATTGGGAGTTCACAATGGATTGCATTTACTACGTCTTCTTTTACAACATCAAAAACCTTTTCCATTAGAGTTTTTCTATGTGAAAAAATAATAAGGTGTCTCGTTTTAGTTCCGAACATAATGAATGTTCGTGTTGGCAGTTCTGTACCTTCTTCAATTACTATTTGATTCCGAAAGCAATTGAGAGGTTTATCAGTAGATTCGATAGTATAAGACAGAGAAACTTCACTGTGTATTGTAGCAATGTCAGAATCTGCATCCTCTTCCAAGTCGGGATCATTTTGTAAAGCGTGGATATTTTGCCGTGATAACGCGTCAGCGACGCAATTCTCTCTTCCAGGCTTATAAAAAATTTTAGCATTGTGCTCATCAATAAAGGCTTTCCACTTTTTTGTTTTAGCGTTTGGATTTCGGTCTGAAACCGCAAACGTAAGGGGTTGATGATCGGCGAAGATATTTAAGTCCCTTACCCCATAGAGAAAATTCCTAAGGGCTTTAAAAGCCCAAACAATCGCAAGCAACTCGCGCTCATTGGTCGCAAAATTCAACTCTCTTTCCTTAAGGGTTCTTTAAATCATGATTATAGACCTGCCGTCTTGAGACAAAACCGCCCCCAGGCCGTAAGCCGAAGCGTCAGTAGTCAGGTCAAACGGTTTTTTATAGTCTGGATAGAGTAACACAACATCCTCGGATGCCAAAATATCTATAAGCTTATTAAAAGCTTGGAGTTGTATTCTATTTAGTTCCACTTTTTTTGGCTGATTTGATCCAATTATTCCATTTTCGCCCTTCAGGATGTCCGTCAAAGGCCTTGCTATTGAAGCAAAATCCGTAACAAAGCTAGGGCTCATTGTAATTACCCCTCGAGATACCACAAAACCCAAAAACTCTACCTTTTCTTTAAAGAAATTCGACTTCTAACGTAACACGCGCATATTAGCACCGTACAGTCTATCCAAGACCCAAGCGATATGGTTAACATGATCCCTCTCATTTTCTGAAAAAATTATTACGTCATCGACGTAAACATAGCAAAATTTTTCTATTATTTCTCTAAGGACATCCCCGATTGCTCTCTGAAAAATGCACCGAAGGGCAGCCTACAGAACTCGTAATTGCCATTTCCGACCGAAAAGGCAGTTTTCTCCCGATCTTTTTCCGCTAGTAAAATTTGATGGAATCCCGACTTGAGGTCCAACATGGTAAAGAACTTAGCTTTCCCTAGGTTTGACAAAATAACATTCACGTTTGGAATAGGATATTTGTCAGATATTGTTTTAGAATTTAGTTTCCTAAAATCCATTACAAGACGCTTTTTTGTATTTTCTAACTCATCAGTTCCTTTCTTGTCTACCACCCATACAGGGTTATTGTAGGGTGATCTAGATGGTCGGATAATGCCATCTTTTAAAAGGTTGCGAATTTCCACATTTACAAAATCCGCTACACCCATTGGATAAGGATAAAGCTTAGAATATATAGGATCTTCGTTTTCTGTGCAGATTGTTGCAACAATATTTGTGTTGAATGGAAACGCTTCCTCCGGTTCATCAAAGACACCCATTCTTCTCGTAATCATTCTTTGAAATCGTTCAGATATTTCTTGAGGTACCTCAATTTTTTCTACGCTTGTGAAATTAACATTTTGGCATTTAAGAAACTTATAGGTTATGATCCAGAATTAGTTTTTAGATTTTTATTTTTAAAATGCATTTCTGTTTGATTGTATTAAAGCCATGAAGTGCCTTTACTAAGAACGGTTGGTCTACTTGTTTTAGATGATGTAATTCTGGTAATTTTTCGATGCACCTGTGTATATCAGCAATTTAATAACCCTCCCTGCTATCATTCTCTCTATGTATGGAAGCAGGGAGTCATGACTAAAAAATTAATTTGATCATATTCTGAAGAGACACCATCAATGTCTTCCACTTCTCTAGTCGCTTCTACACCATAAGTAGAATCTTGCTGATCATTTGTATTCTCACTCTATTCTAGATAATTAATTCCTTGTTGCTTTAGCCCTGTAAATTTTGCTGTGCCACTATTTGGCCTCTTTACTGCCTGATTCATATTACCTTGTGGTTGATCTCGTTCTCCATTATAAAAATGGTGGGGCCGTTTGACGATGACGAGTCAACATCCATTGGTTCTATTTCCTGCTTTTGTTGATACCTAGCACCAGAATTTTGGTGTTTGTAAAAATAAGGATTTTTTTGGTGCTTTGTTTGGGCCCCATCCTCAATACTTTTAGCATAATTACTAGCAAGGGTATAGCGTTCGTGGTTGGACTCAACTTCCTGAGCCAATGCTAAGGCAGACGGAAGGTCTTTCGGTCTTGCCGAGAGAAGTACATCACTTAAAGATTTTCTTGTACCAGAAATAAATACACGCAATGCGTCAATTTTATATTTTTCGTTCAAAGACGCAGCTACCGTACTATCGTAAGTCATTAAAGTTTTGTTGGTAAGAAGCGTAAACATTCTTTCCACTTCATCGTAATATTGTAATAGTGTCATATTCCCTTGCCTAAGGGTGGATAATTGTTGTTCTATCAAATATATGGGTCATTTGTCGGCGTAAGTAAAATCAAGCCTATTTATAATAGTTTTAAAATTTAAAGAGGTATCGAAGGACGCCAAAACTGTGTCGGCCAAACCTCTTATTTTATTTCTAATAATTCCAAGAGCCTGATAATGCGTAGAAGTACCCAAATGTCTTTCGTAAACTTTGTATGTGGTGTGGGCCGCTTTTCTCCAGGAAACGTATGTTTCATGTTTACCTTCGAAATCCGGTAAAGACTTCACATGTCTAAGATCTCTTTGCATACTGTCCCGTCCATAATTTGTGCTTCCTCACACGATTCTATTTCCGGTGAACTAACTGTTAGGCTAGCATTGTTTTATTTATTTCTTCTAATTTAGCATCAAATTGTATCTCCAGCAATGCAAGAGCACTGCCAACAGTGCTTGTAACTATAGATTTTAAATGTTCCGGAATTATAGACATTTCTAAGTCCTCCGAGATTTCTAATCCTTCGAATTCTTTTAACAAAAAATCAATTTCACTACTCATAAAATTATCCACCGGTACACAAAGATTGTTTGTTCCACACTTTTATTATTATTTATTTATTTTTTTTTTGTTTCACAAAAATTACCTTGAGCACTCTACTTACATTTTCTTTTTAATTTCAATTTCTTAAACTCTAACAGCTATTTGTTTGGATCTCCCGCTTGTCGGCAAAAAAATTTCTGATCAGGACACTGTAATTGCTTCGTTTGTTGATGTCTTTAGCCTTTCCTGTTGTTCGAAAACCCGTTGGGCGCCAATTAAGATATTTCCTTTTTATTATTTTTTGATATTTAGGTTTACAACCTAAATTCACTGAACGTTTGTATAAATTAAAATATTTTCTTTTTGTTTATTTAGGGTCTTAAAATAAACAACAGCAGTTAATGACTATCTTAGCCTGAAGCTAAACAATTAATGATAATTACTTTAAAATAAAATTAAAATAAAAGAACAGAAATAAACGAATTTATGCATTGTTTGCATTTATGAAATGAATAATGAAATTAGATCACGTTTCTTACACCCAATTTATGTTGACCTGCCCATAAAGGCAGGTGCCTAACTGTTTAACTTTATCTTTAGATTTTTTTTATAAAATTGAAAATAATAATAAAATTAAATAAATACACATTATAATTTAGTAAACTTATTTCTAAGAGAAAAAGTTATATAGAATTTTTTAATACATACGTATAACTGAAAAATAATTATATTTATTTACTCATAATCCATATATATAAAGGCAAGTTGTCCTATCTTCTTCATTTTGTAACTCGAAAACCACCAAAATAATACACACGTTGGAAAGGTGTACTTTCACTGATGGTGTTTGTTCAACTGGGCGGTGCCACGTTCATATAGTTATTTTATTAATATATCTATATCTTCAAAACGGTAATAGAAAGAGTTTCTAAATTTCGCCCAAATAATTTTGTGGTCAATTCAAATCACCAGTCAAAAAGTGGACGGAGTGGTACCTACTATACTGATTTTTGTAAATCTTTGGAATGATTATAGTGTACAGTTCTGAATTCGATCTAAATAACTTCGTTGTCAATCCACATCATCAGTCGAAATGTGGTTGGAATTGAATAAGTGGATGTGGTACCTCCCATACAAAGTAAATATTGACTTTTTTTATCTTTGGAACGGTAATAGTAGAAGGTTCTGAATTTGGTCTAAATAACTTTGTAGCCCATACAAATAATTAATTTTAAAGCATTTGACGTTGTGGCAGCCGGAGCAAATTTTTGGAAAAAGGTCAATTTAATAGCTAAAATTTTTCTTAGTTGAACCGCATTTAAAATTTTTTTATATTATTTCGTGTTTGAAGAAGGCCTCAAAATACAAACTTCCAACTAAAAACAAATATTTATAAAATTTAGTTTCTATTCCATCAACTTTTACAAAATATGAATGCCAATTAATCAATCAATTTAATTATTATTTTTTTACGTTTATATACATGTCGTCATACTAACGCTAATTTCAATTACATGAATTCAAATAATACGACGGTTGCAGGATCAAACTTTTATTTTTCAAGGCTTAAATCTTTTTCCGGCAAGGGTTCGCAGCGTATTTTTATGTGGGTTATTTAGATCAAAGTGTCTTGTTTCCAGATATAGTAACTTCGTTCTGCCTAACGTTTCGCACCAGAACACTTTTTTTTAAATTTAAAATCTGCTTTGAAATTTGTTTGAATTTGAGATACGGATAAACAATCGGTTTTTCGTACATTCATGAACTTAAAAGTTTTTAACTAATTAGAATATTATCCAATTTTAAGTTTCTCAACGGGTTTGGCAAATAGAGAAACAAACCTTTTTAATGATATATATTTCGTTTAAGTAGCCTTGAGGAATATATGTGTATTTCTCAAGCCATTGATAGAAGATAAGTAAAAAAGAATTTAAAAAAGTTTAAAAAAACTTAGAGTAAACATAGATCATCCAAAGCCTGGTGGTGGTAATTACAATGATGAATGTACTTCTAGAGTATTTTTTAGAAAGAAAAAATTTCCAAAAATATGTATATGTATATGTAGAAGCGTTTTTAAATAATTATCGGTGGTATTAGATGTTGCCAGCACATTACACACATTATTGATTTACAGTTGGGAAGTAGTTCAAAATTCAAAATTACCTTGGGTTCCTTTTCGGAAGAAGCGCAAGAATATATTAATAAAATATTTAAAAAAGTTAGAGAGCATAACACAATAAACTGTAGTAGGATCAATAATTTATAAGATATCTTTAACTATCTTTAAATAAATTCAGAAATGGTGGTCTAGAAAACTCAAATGGCTATGTCAAAAGTAGCGAAATGTCTGTTTCTCATTCGCAGCCGTCACGTCAATGTCACTGACGCCCATTGGTCCATCGAAGACATATACACGGCTCGTTCAAAATGCTCAAATCTTGCGAGAGCAATCATTCACTTAGCACTCCTCCTCGTTTAAGGTTCGGATGTCCAGACCCAAGTCTGGTAATATTACTGAACCACATACGAGAGGAGGCATTCAATTCACAATTATGGCACCTCGCCGGGTTACAACAACAGGAGGCCCTATGTCTCATTTGTCCACACAGCCTGCACACGTCCTGCCTCATCCTGCACTCTCTAAGCAGATGATCGAAGTCGAGGCAGCGGTAACAGTCGGAATCACATCTTGTAGCCGCAAACTGAAGCTAAATCACTTCACGTGGACCCTGCCGACATTCAGGAGCGTGATCATCACACGCTCACTGTCTACCAAAACAACGTTGACTTGTCCGGCAGTGTCAGACCTCCATTGACTGGTTACCAGCCTTACGCTCTTTTTGAATTCCTCCGCGCTCATTCGCTCCTTAAGGTTCATCTCGAACAGTTCCGACATGAATTCATCTGGAGTAATCGCAGCGTGCACTCCAGCAACTACCACCCTTAGGCCAAGCTTATCGTTCACTGACAACTCCTACCCAACCTACTCAAATTTCTTGTTTGAAGCAATCTTTGTCCGCTCCGCCACCGACGGGTGCGGATTATGGCACCAGTGCTCTTCTTTAAAGGCCTCATTTCGTTCACACGGACTCCAATGGTGGGTCCGACCAGTTCGACGACCTTACTTACCACTTTCTGGGAAGTTGCGCCCTTCTTCTTACCACGAACCACCCCGACCATGTCTCCACAGGCTTAGGTACAAGCCTGGGAACAACAGTACTCTGGGCATTTATCACCGCAGCAACCGTAGGGGCTGAACATTAGGCCTGGAAACGGGAGCTGGCACCAAGTAATCGACTGAGCAAGGCTGGGTGACTGGGGTATGTGCAAGCTACTCTTCAACCACTCGTTGTATACCAGGAGCTTCATCACACTTACCAGCCTCGTACTTACCAGTCTGGCTCATAAGCCTACCTCCGCACTTAAATTCTTACCGAACAACAACCTCACAGAAACTGTTTTTTACCAACTTCTCATCAGTTACAGTCACCAACAACATCACCAGAAGGGCCAGCAGCCGAAGCCACAGCACTCTTGTGCTGTCTACCCCGCTACTAACAGATGGCAACGAGGGAAAGGCAGCAGTAAAACCACCAGCTGCAGAGCTGTCAGAGACAGCTCTCCGAGACGAGACTTCGCAGGTGAAGGGAGTCCCATCACCTCATCGGTGACATACCCAGACGCAGCGTCAGAGGCGTCACCTTTTGTTGTCGCCATCTTGCGAGGCTTACCCGCAGGCGGCATGATAATAAATATTTAAGAACAACGGCTTACCAAATGCCAATTCAACACAGCCAACAGTGAAAAACAGGAAACCAAAGAACACGCGAAATCCGTCAACAATATGCAAAATCAACACGACCGAAACCGAAATCCAAATCAATGTCAATTCAACGAACCGTATCGTCAACATAATAATCCACAACTCTGGCAGCACTAATACCCACCGCACGAGTATGGTAACTCCACTCTGTTAGTCACTTAGTTACTCCTGAAATTGTTTTCTGATCTTGAAGTCAGAAACTGAGACACCAAAGAATTGCCCTTGAAATCTCACTTTCACAACAACAATTCTTCAACAGTTTATTCACACACACTCCCAAAGTACTTTTGTTCTCACAGACAATATTTGAGCACGCGAATTTTCCGCTCTAAAGAACACAACCCTACTCTACCACCGACAAACCAAAAGAGCCGAAGTGGTGAGTAGAACATTGACGGAAAAGGCAAGGTCTATGTTATGTGATGCAGAACTTCCAAAGAAAGTTTGAGCTGAAGCGATTAACACCGCCCCATATATTGTAAATAATTCTCACAAATCATTAAATTGCACTTCTCAAGAGCTATAGTCTGGAAAAAAGCCAAATGTAAGTCACTTTAAAATTTTTTGATACCTTTCAATTTCATAATACCCAAAGAAAAACCTAAAAATTCAAAGTCAAGTCAATGTATTTTTGTTGAATATGGTATAAATACTAAGGGTTATCATATTGTTACGTTTTTACCTTTTTAAAAACGTGTATTTATGAGTTCGTAGATTGTAGTTAAAATAAAATAAATCTTGTGCTTAATTGCTTGTAACCTTTTACAAGCAATAACAATTTTCTGTGCTCAATTACTTCGTCTGTTTAAAAATTTGTAAACAACAACAATTACTCAACAGATCTTTTTACCTAAAGATCTTCCAACCCGATCGTAGTTATAACTTAGGTTCGATCACAACCTTTTAAACCAGAGGTTATCCACACTTAACTCTCTTTACTGAGTTAGCTCCAACTGAACTGGTTTTTTACTTCACGATTCACTTCACGAGTTTACTCCTTATAAACTCTCTTCACACAAACTGTACTCGCTGATTTTACTTTAATTTAACTGCTTCTTGCTCGCATCGATGTGTTTTTTATATGGCTGAGTAAACAATACATCGAAAGCTCTCGAACCTCTCGATATTTTAGGTAGATTCCATTTCTTTCTTTTAATTTCTTTTTAGTTCTTTTTTAGCCATGCATATGTAAACATCTACCTCTTTCAGCTCTTAGTATTTGTTGTTGCTTATTTATTGTCTGTTGCGTGTTTTCTTTGCTATTAGTTTTTGTTGTTGCTGTGTTATTTTATTTACTTTATCTCTGCTAATGTTTGTTGTCAATTCTTGTTATTTATAAACAGCACACATAGTTGTTTTTGCAGACTTTGTTTATTTATTTTAGCGATGTAACAAACGACAGTTGTTCCCAAACTTGATTTTCGTAACAATATACTAGACGTAAATAAGAATAAGATAATTACAAGAAGAGACGCTAAAGTTAACGAAAACAAAAAAAGGTTTTTATTTACTACAACCGAGGAACAAAGAATATTATTCTTTCAGTTACAAAGACATTTCAAAGAATAGTCTATCGAACAAACAGGAATATGAAGCTTCTGATTGTGGTTGATTATCATTTAATTCCGTAAAT
This sequence comes from Wohlfahrtia magnifica, assembly GCA_023159175.1. Taxonomy (NCBI): domain Eukaryota; kingdom Metazoa; phylum Arthropoda; class Insecta; order Diptera; family Sarcophagidae; genus Wohlfahrtia; species Wohlfahrtia magnifica. Next base: position 113,536 of record JAKWBJ010000343.1, on the reverse strand, counting down.
GACAATGTAGTGGGCGAACATTAAGTTATAAATCAAACCATTGTAAGCGTAGGTGATGAATTAAGTCGTCAAAGTGAATGTCAAATTATTGAAAATGATAATGCTAGTAAAGATGATGCAGTGCAAGAATTAATATCTAGAAGAAGTGAAAGACTTGCGAAAAAAGAAAAAGTAAATTTAAATTTTATAAGCTATTGTGCTAAGCTTTTGGAAGATGAATAGGAAGAAGAAGCATTGTCCTAAAATGAGAAGGTCAAATGGCAAGAAGCTATTAACAGTGAATTACTATCAATTGTGGAAAATAAAACATGGGAAATAGTTTCCAAATCAAAGAATTGTAATCTTCTTAAAACTCAGCGGGCTTTTAAAAGGAAAAAAGAACAAGACAATTCAATCCATTACAAGGCCAGACTTGTTGTCAAAGGATACACACATTTTCCTGTTATGCGTTATACGTCTTTACGTTACTTAATGGTGCTTACCGCAAAACATGGTTAAAATATGGAGCAGATGGCTGCAGTTACAGCATTTTGCAAGAGGATTTAGTTGAAAATGTTTATGTTGAACAGCCATCAGTTGTCAAGGTACCAAGTGGATGTGTTTTAAAACTTCGAAAATTACGAGTATTTGATCAATTCAATACAACAAGAATATTCCTTATATTACAGTATTGGTTAGAGAACTTGTTATATCTGTGAATATATTTATGAATAAAAATCTAACAACAAATTAAAAATTTTTAAATGAAAAACAACAAAATAATAAACAAGATATATACAGTAATTGAAAAAAAAATAAAAAGTTAACTATGCTTATCTGTTGGCAATATATATTTTTTCGCCAGTAGCATTCGAAGTAGGTGAATAGGTGTAAAATATTGCGATATCCAGAGATTCCAAAGCATACGAAAAGCTTTTCTACAGTTAATTTTAATTTGGTCTGACCAATTTAGCTCCTTGTACAAGATAACGGCAAGGTTCCTTGCGGAGTTGACAAAGTTAATATTCGATCCATTAATATATAAGGGTGGTAGATTTGAAATTAAATTTTCCGCTGGTCCTATAACTAAAGCCCTGCGGTACACCCCCTGGCATTGAAAATATTCAAATTATTTTTTTGAAATATTCAAATTATGGTAAACACTCTATCTCTCAGGTATGATGGAAGCAGTTTTAATGCAGTTGGGGAAAAATTGCACAAAATTTCAGTTTATAGATCAAAATGGAATGATGCACCGTATCAAATGCCTTTGAGTGATCAAATAGAATAAGAAATGACACCGCGTTCCGCCCATCAATTTGGCATATAATTTCCTCGGTTACATCAACCAAAGCACTAAGACAGCTATGTTTGGGCCTAAATACAGATGACCTTTCAGTTAATAACAAGTTGGTATATAAATAACGGCCAATTTGAAAATATATCAATTTCTCAAAGACTTTAGATAAATACGGCAATATAACAATAGGTCGAAAACTTTTGTCCGATTTTAAAATCGGTATAATTTTCGTATGTTTCCACACCGATGGTAAAGTGGATGTGGTTATAATCGTGTTGAAAAATTGAGTGAAGTAAATTAGCGTGTAATGTAGTGTTAGCCTAATAAATTCTGGATGGATTCCATCATAGCCCACAGCATTGGATCTAACATTAAGAAATGACCCTAAGACTTCCTCCTGTATAAAATGCACAAAGCTAAATTCCAGTGCCTGTTGCCGATACAATATGTTACTCACATTAAAATTTATATCTATAGATGGCAAAGGTATAATAGAAAACTGTTGTATTTTCACGATTCACCAAACCCATATTGCGAATTTCCCTTCATTTTCTCCGTGAGTCAATACATGTTTGAAATTTACCACTACAGAACGTAAGCTTAGCCTTCCTAATTTCAGAATTAACAGTAGCCCTTGCAGTTCTAAAACTCTCATAAAGCTCCGAAGTTCTAAAGCGCTTCCATCTTGCGTGGTTCCTAATTCCTATCAGATGTCTAACCTCAGAAGTGAACCAAAGTTTATCATTCCTGTTTTATTTCGTTCTCATTGCAACATGTTTATCATAAAGATACTTTAAATTACTATCAAGATGGTTCAACTGGCCATCAACAACATGATCTAAAAAAACATGACTCCAATCCAAAGATATTAAGTCAGCACCAAAAGAATCATAGTTTATATTCTTAAAGTGCCTATATTGCAAAATTTGTGTTCGTGACCCCTTTGCAAGGTTAAAATCATATGAAATAAAGAGCAGATCATGTCGCGAAATCATTGGTGCAGATAGCTGATCAAATATTAGTGGATGAAATGTATCATTTACAAAACAAAGATCAAGTAAAGTGCTTGAGGAAGAAGTAAAATGAGTTGGATTGCTACTAAATATAAACCTATGGCGCCCATATCTGCTAATAAGTAAATATCTTCCAAAATATTTGCGTTAAAATCATCAAATAAAAGGATGTGATCATATCTAATAGTATAGGAACCTAATACTTCCAACATGTGGTCTATATTAATATATCTGTTGGGTCTATAAACAGTACCGACCATCAAAATATACTCAATATTGCCACCAACATTCCTACTCTTCTCCTTACATGTATGGTTTGTTCTTACGTACATAGCAACACCACCACCGCCAGTAGGCCTATCGGATCTAAATAGACGCTACCCATCCAAATTGTACATATTACTACCTACATTCGTAAAAAACCATGTTTTTGATACACAAATTATATCAATTTTGGAATCTTCAAAAACAAATCGGAATTCATCAGTTTTATTATTTAAACTTTGAGTATTAATAGGGCAAATCTTAAGTCCGGTATCATTATTGGAAATAACTTTCAACATGGTGTTCAGATTATCTCTGGAACCAGCCCTCATATTATTACAGGTCATCAAAGTTATGTAAAAAAATTTTTTTAGAAATGCAAAAGAGTATTGAGTATATAAAAAGCACAATTAAGGTAAAATCTTCAGTAATAAAATAAGTAAAAACAAATAATGTTAAATAGCTGTTAATCATTAATTCAGTATAGTAATAATTGTCAGAATCAGATAATAAATATATAGGGTAAGTCAATGTCACAGTCAATGTCACAATTCGTATTAAAAGATTATAATTGTTGTTAAATACCAGGTACATCATCGTTTGGACGTAAAAATGGATTCAAAGCATCAGATTCATCGATCCGGCTCTTCACTCATAAACGATTTAATATATACGATACCCCCGTTGTATGTACGCTGCAGCTATATTTCTGCCATTTTTCAGCCGATGCGTCCGTAGAAAAATCTTATGATTGTCTGCCGTCAGATTTTCATTAATGTAGAAAGGAGTTGTACAGTTAAAGCCAATTAAATTCCAGCGAAGAGGGTATTTTTCTCCTTTATGTATTTTTTTATTGACTTCAGAATATAGTTTCTATCATACAAACTGGAGAATTTTATGATAATAGGGGCATCTTGCTTCTTATTTAAACCACCACTGTTTTTGTTGAGTTTTATCCGAAATATATCTTTAATAACTGGAGGATCAATGTTCACCATTATGCATATACGTCTATACAATTCACTAAGATTTTCATTATCAGAATGTGCTACACCGTTTATACGTAAATTCTGTGAAACCATGGAATTATCTCTTGTTTTGTTATATTTTTTTAATAATTCAATATCCCTTTTCATTTTACAATTTTCATTTTCTAGTACTAGTATTTTCTCCGACGCTGTATTTTCCATATTTCGTACTACTGATTCGATAGTAGATACTTTTTTAATTAAATTAATTATCTTACTCCTTGCCATACTTATTCTCTTATCAATCTTACCTAAGAAACGTTCCTCATAATCGCGGAACTTGTTTTTATATTTGAGGCCAAGAATGAATCGATTCAAATTCTTATACTCCGTTCTAAATTGAAAGGTACTTCATTCGAAACAAATAGTAATCTGCAGGGCAAGGTCTGGCGGTAGAAACTATTTTCTAAATATTTTCAACTGATCTTGAAATATCTGGAGGAGCGTAATCCTAATAGATCTATTTTTCATTGCCAGTAATGATTGGATGGCGCTACAATTTTTCCCAGCTTGAATAGCTTTCTGAGTTTGAATATAATCTTCATCATCTCCGAACATCTTTGCTTGACCTGGGATATCTTCCTTTTTCATGTCAAAATCATTACTTCTGAACTGCATAAATAATCTCTCGCAAAAACTTCGTTGTTTATACTATTTCGTTCAGTGGCTAAGTGAGAATAAATATCAGACATATTTTACTTCAACGCTATTGTTCGGCTCGGGTACTTAGCGATTCAATAAGATATCGAGCTAAGATTTTCCACAATCAAATTTTAAAATCTCATCGTAACTAAACATATAAGAGAACGATATTTTCTGTTGTGCGAATTTTGTTAGTACACATGTAGTTAAGGGATAATAATAGATAATAAGAGAATTTGCCTCATCAATTGTTGTACCAAGTTTTTTTGATCAGTCTATATCGAAACAATACTGCTATAAGTTCCATATATAAAATGATATTTTAATGTTTTTTGTATTAAAATTATGATTTTAAGTTTTGGTTATTTCTTGGTTACTTTTTTATTGAAATTTGATTACAAAAAATTCGATCTTGTAGCAACGCTGATTATGAACCATTGCTTCTATCCATATCTTCTTCAACCGATGGCGGTACGTATGTTGAATTATTGATGACATAACCGTTGTTCCTTGCTCTTAATTTTCCATCACAACTGCATCGACTGTTAGTCTTCTCCGATTATGCTGATCGTGCATAAACTCTTTGAGGCGTTCTGGAATCAATCCGCATGTACATACAGATGCCTTCAAATCGCATTTGCATTTTCCAATGTAAAAAAATGGGTCATATCTTTGTATATCTTTGTATCTTTGCTTACCTTCGGCTTGATATTTGTTGAGAAATCTATTCAATTTAATCAATACACTATTTTTCGGCATTATTTCCATATCAAGTTTTTCCCAAATTCCAATTAACTTGTTTGCTACTTGAGTAGTGAATGATTTATGCAAGAACTTTTTTTGTTCTTTTTTAGCAAGTTCGCTCAAATAAAAATAATATCGCAAGATATCCAGCTCGGTTGGTAAATTAAGATCAGTCAAATCAGAACACGCACCACAAAGAGAGCAGCATCATACTTGGTTATATGACTCATTGGGTTTTCGATACTTGTTGATGTTGTTATTGCTTCATCTTGCGGTGTAGAGGATGGTGGATTCATTTCGCTGAAAAAATAAGAAAAAACAATACCTAACAATAAATATAACTTAAACCCAAGACCATAATCAAGAGTTTTAAGAATTTTTTAGTTGGCTCTCATCTTGGAAAAATATTCAAAACACAACAAAAGATATCACAAAATATATTAAATATATATTTTAAATGTGTTGGAATGTTAAAAAAAAATTAATTTTTTTTCCTTTTTTTAAACTTTCTTCCTTTAAAATTATTTTTTTCTCAATTGTTCAGTCTTTTGAAATACTGAAAAAATCTCAACAACACAACATAACTACAGGGTGTCCGCCAGGAAGGTACACTACTTTGTTTTACCGCCATTTTGGTAAACATTAGTCTTGACAGTTAATATTTGGCAGTCGTGAAGTAGAGACGTGGCAAATTTATTATGGAAAAATATTCTGTAAACCAACGTGTTTTAATCGTTAAAACATTTTATCAAATTCAATCATTGATTTTCATGAAAAAACCATAATGAGTGACGAGGCATATTTTCATTTGAATGGTTATGTGAATAAACAGAATAGTCGGTTCTGGGCAATGGAAAACTCTCAAATTATTTATCAGTCACTTCTGCATCCATTAAAAGCGACAGTTTTTCAAACCGTTTGTCCACTACCTGAATAAGTCTTAAGGGAGAGCTAGTACCAGTTAAATAAAGAGATTCTTGTTCCGTACCACGACACAATTTGAGTGTGTTCTCAGTAAGATAAATTTGGTCACTTCTCTTAAACGTCTTTGCAAGGGAAAGTTAGATTTATCCATATTACTCATAACTGGTTTTTCTGTTTGTTGTTGTTCACTAAAGTCATTATTTTATTGATTTTTTATTTTGATTAATCAATTTAGATTTATACATTGATTTGTTTTGATTATTGTTTCGTTAATTGTTCTTATTTAGTTCGTTTTTTTTTTTTTTTTTAATTTACTTTGTTATTTGTTTTGTTTATATTTTATACTAATAGTTGGAGCAAGGTAACAAGATGGTTTATAAGATATTAATACTCTCAGCGAAATCCGTTCAGCACGAAGGATATTTTATTTTGTATGGACTTAAGCAAGCTAGCCATGTTTGGAATAATAAATTGAACGAAGCTTTGTAAACTATCAGAACTTGATCCCTGTATTTATTATCATATCGAAGGAAAAAAAATTACATTTATGGCTCTTTACGTAGATGACATGCTTTTATTTTCAAATGATGAGATTTTCTGTACAATATTGAAGTCATATTTAATAAAAAATTTTAAAATCAAGTTTTTAGGAGAAGCAAAATATTGTTTGGGATCGCGAATCAACATAACAAAGGAACATATGTCTATAAATTAAGAGGAGTATATTAGGTATATGCTGAAGAGAATCGGAATGGAAAACTGTAATCCGATTTTAACACCAATGGATATTAAAAAAAAACAAAAAACGTAGAACAAGATGAAACCATCAAAAACGTACCGTATCAACAGACAATTGATAGTTTGCTATTTGCAGCACAATGCTCTCGTCTGTATATTTGTCAATCTGTAATTTTTTTATATCCTTCAAGTTTTCATTGGATATCCAAGGAACAACATTTAGCATCGAACGAATTTTATCATCCAAGAACGAAACGTATTGATATTCGACATCATTACATTTGTAAAAAGTTAAGTTTCACAAAGTATCAACAATGATCAAGTTGCCGATTTTTAAACTAAGCCAGTTTGTAAAGAAAAGCAATTTCAATTCTGTAAACTTTAAAGATTATATTGAGAAGATTGCGAGTGGGGGCGTTAAATACATATTTGCTGTAAATATACTTGCTCAAGTGAAATTGAAACGAAATCAACTTAATATTTTTAAATAAAATAAAATAGTACCTTTTCATATATAAACTAAAAAAATAAAAATAAAAACAAAAACAAAACATCTTTCAAATAAAAGAATTTCAAATTAACAAGATGTCTTTCTACTGCAATATTTTTTTAAATGGCTTTTAAAACAATCAAAGCATTAATTAATCATCCGATAACCGATTTCCTATGTTGGTTACGAAATTACCAGTTGTTGAGAAATCTCTTTCACTCTCGACAGAAGTGGCACGTACTGTCAAGAGGGCATCATACAAATTTTTAATATTTTCGCTCATTTTTCCACTAGCTTTGTATAATTGCCTTTCTTTTTCAAATGATTTTATAGAGATAGTCATAGATGTTAAATTTGCTTTATTAATAGCTTCATTTAAAGTGTCTTGAAAAGTTTTTTTTTTTTTAAATATTAGAGCTGTTTATAGCATCGTTGCTTCTTCTTTTATTATCTACAGAATTATTAAAAAGACGTTCGTAAAGATTTTCTGCATATGTTATAATAGTGTGCTTTGATGCATTATGTAATATATTATTGTTGCTTGTGCTGAAAAAATTTGGATCTTCTAAATAACACTGGTCAACAGCAAAAGCGCCTTTAAATAAAACTATACGGAATATAATGATTTTGATGCACTGAATTCAAATACGTTTTTAGCTTTTTTCCATGTCCTCAAATTTTTTTTATGGGCGTGGCAAATTTTTTGACCAAATTATGGTGGTTATGTCTATATATTTCATCATATCTTGAAAACGACTTCACCGTTTTTAATGCAATTACATTTAGGAACAAAATTTCCTATAAATCACCTGAACACCATTTTCTTGTATTTCTAACAATTTCGGAGTTATTTACAACTTGGCTGCGAAAAAAAAAAATTTCGAGCAAAATTAGAGCAATTTTTTTTTTCAAAAAATTTTTCAAAATGAAAAAACTGAAACGGATTGGAAGACCAGTGTAATTAATTAATGTACAATTTTTTATCTCTTCTTTCGTCTACTCGCTGATATAATGCGTTAAACAATTTCTGTCCCATAGAAGATGTATTTGATTTAAACTTATGGCACAAAGTAATCACAATGGCTTTATCAATTAATAGGTTGTACTTCGCTTAATCAGTGGATCCACCGCCAACTGAATTGGCTTTAAAGCGTGAAGCATATTTTCTAAAAAATTTATATTTTCTTCCACCCAAATGTTACCCATTCTAAGCCCATAAGGGCGTTTTTTATTGACTTTTTTAAAGGAAGAAACTTTTCAATCATAGGTACAATTGAATTCCACCGAGTTATAAAGTCTAAATCGAGGCAAATTCCTTTTTGGTGTTCTAAAACGATATATGTACTTTTGTATCAGGGCATTCTTTGTTGGGCTTTTTCTAAAAATTTTGCAATTTTACGTGTTACATCTAAAACTTCTTTGACATTATTGTTTAAAATAATGGCACAATGCGGATCCCTTTCAAAGATGTCATCAAAATTATCGCCGTCGTTCGAAGAATCTGAAAAATTTAGTGAACAGTGGAAAAACATTTATCACGGCCAAATGGATGGCATGATTTAAACAGAAAACACCTTCAACTAGGTTATCTTTTATAAATTTCTTCATAACATTGGCACCATCTGTAATTGTGGAGACTATATTGTTCCGTAACTGAGTTGTGCATTCTGTAATTTATTTAGATGTTAAAAAGATAAATGAACTCTACACAAACAACAACCATCGTTCACTAAATGAACGCAGTAAACTAAGTAAGCAAAATGTAAAAAAACAACTACGTGCTTAATTACAATTAAAATAAACTCCAACAACAAAGCGTACAGACAACGAAATAAATAACAAACAATAACAAATAACAAGAACTGAAAACAAGGCAAAGGTTCCGCCAAATAATTTTTTTTTTTTTTTGAAAATGCTATAAAAAAAAACTACTGAATATTTTCTCAAATTTCTTTTTTTATTTGAAAGTACAATCCTTCCGGTTAATAATGGAAAATAATTTCATTCAAATGGCTGCCTCGGCTGGCCATGCAGTAGCCTACACGATCGGTCCAATTTTTAAGCACATTATCGATAATGGCCAAACGACATCAGCTCTGCGGCTGCGATCTTCAAAGACAGGGCGCAAAACATCGATTGTAGCTTCGGCTGTGTGGCACGTAGCGCCGTCATGTTGAAACCAAATGTTGCTAATATCCTCCTCTTCAATTTTTGTGACAACATGGCCCGATAACGATCGCCATTGACTGTAACGGCCACTCCTTGCTCATTTTCGAAAAACAGTGACTCGTCTTGGGTGTATCGGCTTTTCAATGTATGCGTGCGGATTTTCTGTGCCTCAAATGCGACAATTTTGCTTGTTTACATACCCGCCAAGATCAAAATGAGCTTCATCTGCAAAGATGATTTTTTTTGGCAAAATTGGCATCTTCTGTAAGTCGTCGCAGGCCCAGATTCCCAGCGTTGTTCAAGCGTATACACAACCATATTCGTTCAGCGGGGAATAAAACTAATTATCTGTCAAATCAGACATGAGCTAAGTGTTACCGTTCATGAAATAAGCACTAGTTGAAAAAAAAAACGTTAGATGGCGGACCCTTTATATTAGCATGACTTTATAAGAACTAAAAGGCCACATAAAAAGCACATCAATGCGGACAGCAAGCAGTTTAAGTGAAGTTTAGTCAGCGAACAGTCGATTGGTTTGAAGTCAGCGCAAAAAGATTTTAGTGAGGTTAAGCTCCGGTTGAAGAGAATTTAAGTTGTAATCGAGCCTAAGTTGTAAGTACGAATGAGTTGGAAGATCTTTAAGTAGAAAAATCTGTCGAGTTATTGCTGTTGTGTACAAAGTTAAAAACGAAAAGGTTAATTAAAAATAAAAATTGTTATTGCTTGTAAAAAGGTTACAAGCAGTAGTACACAAAACTGTGTTGAATAAAGGATTTCAATTAAAAACTAAACACAAGATTTATTTTATTTTAACTACAATCTACGAACTCATAAATACTCGCTTTTAAAATGGTAAAAACGTAACAACATGTTTCTCAAATTCTAAATTGTACTCCTTTAAACAAGCTTGCATTAAGGATCTTATTTCAGCCACTCAACTTTTACCCAGTATATAGACCATACCCAAATTGAAAAATGTATCGTTAGTACCAAAAAGACAAATATTTTTAATGCTTATCCATTCATCCATTATTAACGAAAATCTTTCTTGTTTTATGACTATGGTTTTTATATCATTCATAATATTTTTTAACATCAAGATATTTTTTAAAAAATAACTGCTGCACTGAATATTTACTTTTCAGTAGAGAAAAACCTTGCTATATTATTGAATCCCTGATGTATTCACTTCTGGTACTGGTTCTAATCGGAAACCTATCCACAGCGGCTAACTTCGCAACAATATACATAATTTATTTTCCTTCTTGGAATCCATATCCAAAGTTTTCTGTTTATTCCTTCCTTCATCTTATTCTAAATTTTTGGTTACGTACTGTTCCAAAGATTCTTCTCAACTCAAGATTTATTTTATTTTAACTACAATCTACGAACTCATAAAACACGTTTTTAAAAAGGTAAAAACGTAACGTTTGGTGTCAGAAGTGAGATTGTAGTCCTGAAAATAAAATAAAAATATGAAGTTCAGAGAACTTAATGTGGATTGACACAGGCGTGAGTTGGCAAAATTTGAGTTGCCAGCAACTGGTACCAAGGCTGATTTACAAAAACGGTAGTATGAGGAGTTTCAGACGCGAGGCATTTACGCTGATACTCATGTATTTGATGATGAGGAAGAGCTTGAACAAATGCGAATCGGATGTACCGGAAGAATAATAACTCCTTGTTTTGATGGTAGCACTCCTCTGGCAGTCGTCAGTTCCAATTCGATACAGTGGCCAGCAGAAATGCATAGGGCGATGAAGAAAAGACTCTAGAATTAATTTTGGCTCTTAAACATGCGGCAGCAGAAGTTCTAGAAACAATGCCACCTAGCTATAAGAACAATAACGACGACCTATTCAAGCCTTTGCGATTGAAGTTAAAAGGTTAGTGCAGTTTACCTTCCCTGGTAGTTCACATTCAAGCCCATTAGACATATGTACAAATTTATTACACAGTGCGCTAGGCCTAGAAAAACAACTCCTAAAAAGGTGTCCTTTGTTTATAGAGAATTAGTTGCAGGCCCCTTTTAAATCCTCATCTCAAATTCAAAATGAGTTTTTAACAAAACTTAATATAGACATATCCTTGCAAACAATTAAAAGAATGAAAAAATATTGCTTGGATGCGTTGTAGAATATATGGCACACGTATCAAAAAATTACACGTATCAAAAAATGAGCCCGCCAGCACTATTTCCAAGCCTAAAATACACAAAGTGCGCGATATGGAGGTAGCGGATAAAAAAGAGGGCATAACTAATTATTTTAAAGATGTGGCTAAACAACTGCTGGCCGAAAGTGAACAGAAGACAAAGCTTAAATGTTTTAGGTGTGGAAGAAGTGGACATTTCCAGAGGAACTGTAAGGCACCACGAAGGAGGTTAAAATCCATCTCACCATCGAGAAATTGGATAAGAGAATCAAGCAGACACTCGAAGATTAGTTGCTTTTAGTCGACAGACATTACTACCTCACACTGAATCCCTGATAAGGGCACGTATGAAGTGAGATTACGATGACCACCGTTTGTGGTTTGTAGAGGCAACGGAACCCAAGACGGACTTATTATTAGCAAAAGCCCTTATAAAACTTAATAAGCATGGAATAGTCCCCATGAGAGTGCTCCATCTATCAGGTCAGATAAAGATCATCTAAAAAAATTCAGAGGTAGGCCAATGCTCTCAAGTGAAGTAATAAATAGCGAAAAGTTGCCGGAACCTGCCAATAAGTCAGCCAATAATCAACAGCTATTTGATGAACATGTAGAGAAGTGTTTATCAGGATTAGCAGCTTTCGAAAGAAACAGAGCCAAAAAGCTACTCAAGAAGCATGCCTGTGTCTTCGCCACGAATAACAATAGCCAAGGAAAAGCCGCAATAGTAAAACACGAAATAAACACTGTCGAAGCGAGATCGATAAAACAGGCACCCAGAAATCTTCCATTAGCGAAGCGTAACGAGGTAAAAGATCTAGTAAATGAAATGGAGAGAAATGGTGTAATTGAGCTATCATCCAGTCCGTGAAGCTCACCTGTAGTTTTAATTAAAAAAAGGTGGCAGCACAAGATTTTGCGTAGACTACAGGAAGCGCTGAGATATGTGCATTATTCCAAAAGCAAGTGAAATATTTAGGGCATCTTGAAGATAAAATATGCGATAAATAAAAATTTGAGATAAAATACGAGAAATAAAAAAATTGTTTTGGTATATTAAAAAAAATTTTTTTTTTTTTTGTATTTAAAATAAATCGAAAGTTATTATGAAGAGCTGCAAAAATTTAAAATAAATGTAAAAACAGCAATATAATCTATGGATTAAAATATATAAATACCAAATTATAAAGACTAGATTTCAGTAAAAAGAAAATAGAACTTGAAGAAAAATTAATAACAAAAGAACAAATAGCTTTGAAAGAAAATATTAACTCTACTTGTAGAATTGATAGAAGTTATATATATATTGCCTACAAGGGCATAAAACACAGTGGCTCGGTTTGACATCAATAGTTGGCAAAAATTTATAAACATTCAAAGGAACATACTGTTATGAAAATAAAAATACAACACTGCATTGTGGGATTTTGGTATATTTCGTGTCAACCTGTCATTTGGCAGCACCGCCACAACAACCATCTGAACGTTACATTTGAACTAAACGATATTAAAATAGAAGGTGGTCGATATTTCCTGAACCTTCCAAACTGTAGACAATTAGGTCGTGAGATAAAGACGTGTTAAAACGAAAATAAAAGTGTTGTATAAACGAATATTAAGTTTTGTATTAAGACAAACAGCATAGAAGTTATTGTATAGTAAAATAAAAACTGTAAAACAACAAAATAAAGCGGTGTATATTTTATTTTAATGCAAGTGAAACAAACTCAAACGTTTTAAAAGGTTAAAACGTAGCAATACAAATATCTAGAAGAATTTTTAACTCAATTGGTGATACTACACGATTTTGTTGACGATCAAGATCGATTAAGATTCATTAATTACGTCTACACTTTTAAGTTAACCATGCAAGTAAGAAATACACTAGTCAGATCGAACAGACAACTTTTGCCAAATTTAAACACTGTCTAGAAAATGCTTATCCGAATCCAAAAACGTTGCAGCAGGTTTTAACCGAGTTTGGCAAATTACAACAACAAAGCAATAGCACCGCTGAGTTCAGGGAGAAAATCACCGAACTATCTACTAAATTAAGTATATTTGAAACTGCTAAACTTGTCAACCCAACCCAGAAAATAAAAGAAGTAGTAGATGACAGTTAGCTTTAAATACATTTTTGCGAGGTGTAAACATGGAATACCAACAGATTCTGTTTAGTACCTTGCCAAAAACATTATATGAAGCAGTAGAAAGATGTATGACAGCTGAAAAAAGTTTTCAAACGTAAAATAATAAAGTAAACTGTGGCTACAGAAATAATCAAAGAAATAATAACAACAATAACATTACTACAATAACAATTAAACAGCAACAGCAACAACTATCGGAATAACACTAATAAAAATAATGGCTACAATAGAGATGACAGCAGAAGAAATTAAAACAACAAGAATTACGAGCACAATAGAAACAACAATAGAAACAATAATAGGAACACTTATTATGGTCAACAACGCAACAACGATAACTACAGAAATAATAATTACAGGATGAATAAACTAAATAATAAGGCCAGGTAATTTCAAAAATTACCCAAAGTGCCAAGAGCTAAGAATCCAACACATATCTAGTAACACAAATTCATACGTCACCTTAAAATGTAATATAACGCATAAAAACTTTAAATTTTTAATAGATACCGGAGCAGATATATCGGTCTGTAAAATTATCACATTTGATAACATTAACGCGAAAGAAATTGCAAAATTAACCGGAATAACAATGAAATGATAGAATGCTTGGTCACAAAAGCATTAAATTTTACAAAAGAAGAAATAATTCAACACCCATTCCATGTTAAACGTTGTTATCCTTAAAATATCGGATCCCATAGCAGAAAAGTCTATTATAAAAATTATTAAAGAATTCGACTACATTTTCCATTCACAAGGTGATAAACTAAGCACAAATAACTTCTATACGCAAAATATTCGATATCAGATACAACACCAGTGTATATAAAAATTACAGATTACCAGACACAAATAAAAGAAATAAATGAACAAGTAGATACATGATTATCGGAAGATATAATTGAGCATTCAGTAAGTCCATATTAGTCACCATTGCTAATAGTACCCAAAAAATCTACTGATGATAAAAAACATGGCGTTTAGTGGTAGATTTCCGCAAATTAAACAAGATTATTAATTATGAATTCCTACTGATGAGAATTGAGGACATTTTAGACAAATTAGGAAGAACGAAACATTTTTCTACACTGGACTTAAAAACTCATTTAATAGAAAAGGTTCAATAGAACGCACTGATACTAAATGAATTCCTATGATATAATGTCAAACGAGAGAGAGTTTATAGCATTGATAACTAAGCAAACGAACTAAGGTTAAAATTTTCGTTAAATGAAGCAAAAAAATATTTAAAAAAATCAAAAAATAAAAATAAAAAACAATTAAAAAATTAACCCATTAAATATAGAAAGGAGATATAATATTAGTCAGAAACATGAGTATAAAAAATATCATAAGCCATGGTCAGGGCTGTCAGACCTGGCGATTTCTCGCCTAACGTGGCGATTTTGAAACTTGTTTGGTGTCCTAATTTTCAGTTTGACGACATGGCGACTTTTTGGCGATTTTAAAATTATTTGGCGATTTTCATGGCTATTTTTGATGAAAAATACGAAAAATCCATTGTGTATTTTGAGTTTATTATCTTTTTAATTTATGTAATCTGGCAGCCTTTTGCTTTCAATTTAAAGTGAATGCATGCACATAAATGTGTATGTATGTCATATTTTTTGCTCATTTAAAAAGAACTAACGGTAAACAGAAAATATTTTCCTTTAAATTGTGTTTGCATAAATTTTATACAAAATATTAAAAGTCTGTTACGGCATGGGCAAAAGGTAAATAAATTCTTTTGTGTTTTAAAATTTATTAAATTTGTATACTACTTACAGGTTGGCTAAAACCAATATCAGGCGCTCCATCGAATTATCAAAGCACTAGCAATCCCATAAATACATCATGGTGTTTTGCATGTAAAATTGCTTTAAGATTACATAAAATAGATCTGCAAAAACATGCAGACTCAGTAAAACAACAAAACAATATGTCCGTTTTTTTCAAACAAAACAGAATTGATCAATTTGGTACGAAACGTATATTTCTTTAAATATGTTTGTACGTATGTCTATAAATGTCTATATAAATGTCTCCCAGTCTAAAGAATCTCAAATTATTGACATAATATTAGCTGTTTTCATAGCAAAACATACGTCGATTGCATCTGTAGATCATCTAAGCATACTACTACAAAACACTTCGGCGAATACTGCATTTGAAGATCTGAAACTGCATAAAACCAAGTGTACTGCTATTATTAAAAGAGTCGTTTCACCCGCACTTTTGAAAAGTCTTGTGAAGAAAATTGGCTACACGAAATACAGCCTTATTGTCGACGAATTTACAGATGTTTCTCAAACGAAATGGATGAGTGTATGTGTCAGATTCTTCGACACAGATAAACTTGTAGTAACAACACATTTTTGGGGCTTATTTTGGTAGAAGAAGCTACAGCAGAACACCTTTTTAGCAGTTTATCGTCGTTTTTAAAAAAAATTGGTACGTAAATTTCAAATATAATTGCAATTGGCACGGATAGTGCTAGTATCTTATATGGTAAGAATAAGTCTTTGTTTAGTCTTCTGAAAAAAGATAATCGACATATTATGCTTGTAAAATGCACCTGTCATTCTTTACATTTGTGTTGTTCCAAAGCTTCAAAAACAATTCACGAAAATGCAGATTTTTTGATAAAAGACATTTTCAATTATTTTAGCCACAGTTCATTGCGTACAATACTGTATAAGCGTGCCTATTATTAATTGGAAAGAATATTTTAATGATAATATTCCATCTAATTTACATCAATTTTGGCCTAAAGTTTATAACTACAGAGATGAAGCAGGTACGTACCATTTTAAAGAACTCGCTTTGGCTGTGCTTTATTTCGACTACGAAATAGGATGCAATATGAACTTCTTGACGCACTTTTGCGAGTTATAAACTATATGAATAATAATAACAGATGTTGTACTACTTTGTACCTACTCAAGAAATGATTAATAAATTTAATTCTCATGTAATGTATTCAAAAAAAGAAGATAATGAAGAGTGTCTAGACGAGAAAGTATATAGCATTTTAGATATATAACAAAACCGAGGCCATATATTTATACCCAAATTTATTTTATATTAACCATAGAAACTATTTGTTATAGCTTCTAGTTAACAACAATCTATGTATTTTATAAGTAATGAATACCTTTTGTTTTAACTAAGTGTTTTTAATAAAAATTAACAAAATATATTATGGCGATTTTTTATTCACTTTTGGCGAATTTTAGCAATATGGAATAAATTACATTTTTTTTTTTAGAAAAATATTATTATAAAAAAAATATATGGATTTTATAGTCAAACTGTAAAAAGCAAGTGATTTAAGATTTTGGCGATTTTTTCCATTAAATTTAGCTAAAAAGCTAAAAATAGGTCTGACAACCCTGAATACAACTAATATGACACATTAGAACACTTTGTAAATTGCTTTATTGTGTTTATTATTTTTATAAATAGGTATGTACCTTCTACTACTATTTCTTTGTTGGCACAATTTTTATAAATCATACATCCGAATTTTTATTTGCATCGTACAATAAGTTATTTATTGTATTCCATTGTCATCTACTGGTATTTGCTTGTGCGAAATATAGTAAAACAAATATGTTACTCTCATTCTCTCTTTATTCACTCACACTCAAACTGTTACAAATTATAACAATACCAACATTTAACCACTCGTCAATACGCAGTCACTTCAGTAAGCACACAGAAACTTGTACGAACATTTGTAACTGTGCACCTCTTTACTAGACAAATGTTGTAGGAGACTAGCAAGGCGTTTAACTGATGGGATTTTAGACAACTAATTTGTTGAATATTGTTGTTTGAATTTATTTGTAAGTTGGTTACCTTCACTAACGAAATACAGTAAATCTATTGTGTTTTCCAAAACAGTCGGTTTCTATTATTTTTCTTTAAAAAATTCAAAAACACAAATTACTACATTTAATTTTAAAAATCCGATGTGATTTTTTTAGTACATTGTGATTTTTCAAAAAATGCACATATGTATGTATCCTTTGCTTTTCACACTGCTTTATTTTCTTAGAGAAAATAATTTTGTTTTTTTTTTTATTCCAAATGAGATGTAAACGATTGTAAACAAAAAAAAAAAAAAAAAAAAAAAAAAAACAGCTGATTTTTACTTGATGAACAAGCATTGGTGTCCTCACCGTGTACATTGTGCTATTCATTGACTTTCGTTGCTGTTGCTTGAATTTCATGATCGTTTGTCGTTTCTTGGAGAAAAAATTGGTTACATTGTTTTAAACGTGTTTCAATATTGATTATTTGATTTCTTAGTTTTTTTTCGCGTTATTGGTGACAGAGTCGCACGCACCACTGCCTTGGTTTAACCTTCCTATACCCGTGCGTTGGCTTGTGAAACCGACGACACAATTTCAAGAGGCTGAAAAGCAATTAAATATATAAATGTAAAGTTATGTCTTCTAGTTTCTAAATTTGAAATGCTTTCCACAGTGTTCTAACAGGATAACCTACGCAATAAAATTTTAAGAGTTAGTTTAAAAATTTGTCTATTTGTCAATTTAAGTTATGTAAGCATAGTTCACACATAGCTTGATCATTAGCAAAATTAAAATATTTTTCAATCATTTTACGGTTTACGAGCGGAGGCATAATTTTCATATCATACAGTCAAAGTCTTTTTCACGATAAATGGCTGAGGCGCATAGAATGCATCAAGCTCATGTTCTTATGAGCTTTGTTGTATTCAGTACATCTCAGTCAACGCAACTCAAAGAATTTTTAAAACACTTGCAGCATATGAACACAGGTAAACAGTTAAGTAAAAGTAAAGTAAACAATAACTTATTGCTTACAGTAAAGAAGATTTTTGATAAAATGGTTGCTTTGCTGCCTAAGCAACTTACTGTTTTACTTGTCTGCTTTTGCTGTTTATTTTTGCTTATCTATTTATAGGATCCGCCATCTAACGTAACATGAATGGTAACACTTAGCTCATGTCTGATTTGACAGATAATTAGGTTTATCCTTCCGCTGAACGAATATGGTTGTGTATACGCTTAAACAACGCTGGCAAATAATAAAATCATGGTAATGTTGCAGAATCAAAAGTCATCTTTTCAGATGAAGCTCATTTTGATCTTGGCGGGTATGTAAACAAGCATAATTGTCGCACTTGGGGTACAGAAAACCCGCACGCATACATTGAAAAGCCGATACACCCAAGACGAGTCACTGTTTGGTGCGGATTTTGGTCCAGAGGCATAATTGGGGCATTTTTCTTCGAAAATGAGCAAGTAGTGGCAGTTAGAGTCAAAGGAGATAGTTATCGGGCCATGTTGAACGCGTTTTTGTGTACAAAAATTGAAGAGGAGGATATTAGCAACATTTGGTTTCAACAGCCGAAGCTACACTAGATGTTTTGCGCCCTGTTTTTGAAGATCGCATTATCAGCCGCAGAGCTGATGTCGTTTGCCCACCTCGAAGCTGCGATTTGACACCGTTGGACTATTATTTGTGGGGTGCCGACAAAGATAAGTGTTACGCCAACAAGCCAGAGACAATTGACGCTTTAAAGGACAATATTCGTAAAGCCATTAGTGAAATACAGCTGCACACAATCGATAATGTGCTTAAAAATTGGACCGATCGTGTAGGCTACTGCATGGCTAGCCGAAGCAGCCATTTGAATGAAATTATTTTCCATTATTAACCAGAAGGATTGTACTTTCAAAAAAAAAAATAAAAAAAAAATTTGAGAAAATATTCAGTAGTTTTTTTATAGCATTTTCAAAAAAAAATTATTTGGCGGACCCTATATATAATAAGTAGGCTAACACATTTCTTTGTATTCCTTTGACGCCCGTTCTACTACTGCAGAATATCAATTTTATTTAAATCGGTTCAGTACTGTGGGAGAAAAACTATAAAATTCTCACTAACAAAAAGAAAGACAACACATTTTTTGTTTAGCTACAAATAAAAACAAAAGAAGATTTGTCATATAAAATTAATTCTTTTATTTTTTTAAAAAACTTTTTTTGGAAAAAATGATATTATATTTTTAAGCTTATACAAAAAAAAAAAAAATAATAATAAATAAATAAATAAAATGATTTTGAAATCTATTTAAAGAAAACTTTGTATGAAAAATTGAAAAACAAATACATTTAAAACTCATTTTTAATTTTATGAATATGGAGGTCTCATGAGCGTGAATAGTAGTGTTTTATTGTTTATATTTTCTTTAGTCAGCTTAAGGGTAAAGCTCGCGCCTTTGAATTGTAGATTGTGTTCTTATCAAATAAAAGCCTTTTCAATTTAAGTAGACTGAAATTACTATATATCACTTTTATTGAATAATAAAAATACTATATATACATTAAATTATTTTTTTTCTTTTCCTGTTGAGAGATCGTTTTAGACGCGTTCATAGAAGAAGAATGATGAAAATCTTTTTCGTTATTGCATCATACACTTTTCGGAGTTGCCGAGGTTTTTATTATTTCATGTGGGGAAAGTACGCCACATTATTCCCCCTTCCGTTTGAGGCAGAAGCGGACCTTACGTTCATAAAGAGAGGTTATGATTTTCGGTTCATTGCCAGAACCAAGAAGAATATTAGGGGAGTCTTGCAACGTTAGCTTTTATGCTTCCCTACTC
This sequence comes from Wohlfahrtia magnifica, assembly GCA_023159175.1. Lineage (NCBI taxonomy): Eukaryota > Metazoa > Arthropoda > Insecta > Diptera > Sarcophagidae > Wohlfahrtia > Wohlfahrtia magnifica. The sequence goes on along the minus strand of JAKWBJ010000343.1, from coordinate 93,275 downwards.
TTTGTGGCTTTTGAATTGAGGGTTTTCACTCGTTGGTGTACCAAGGGCTGGTCCATGATTTCAGTCATTGTTATTAACGTTGGTATTATGTCGAGGACTTCGAACAAACGTAGCTTTCAGGCGATCAAGACTAATGTTCATTTTCCGTCGACATTGATGGTCAAATATTTCTCGTGATGCTTTACAACTAGAAATGGTCCTTCATATGAAGTCTGTAGTGGTTTACAAAACATTGTGTTTCGTATGAACACTTATGGTGAAGTGGATGAATCTTTTACAACGAACGGTATACCTTTCGAATGGCAAGACGTTGTATTGGGTCGTCGTTCACTCATGAACTGTCTGAGTTTGTCAACGAACTCGTTATTTAGAACAACATTATCTGAGTTTGTTGCAAGAAACTCACCTAGGAAACACAAACTTGATCCGTAGTCCAATTAAGATGGTGTTTCATCGATGTCTTCTTTGTATATCACTCTAAATTCAAAAACTATAAGAGGTTAAGTCTTTACCCAATTTTCGGTTTCGTAACATTTATTTGCAGCTTTTAAAGATTTATGAAATCGTTCGATGATACTGATTGAAGCCGGGTGATAAGTGGTGGTTCTTAAGTGCCAGATGCTACTCATTTTTGTTAATTCTTTGAAAAAGTTGCATTCGAGTTGACTTCTTTGGTCTGTGGTTACTCTAAGTAGAATATCAAATCTAGAAATCCACGTTGAGTACAAAGTAAATGCGACGTTTTTGGCAGTGATGTCCTCCAACGGATACGCCTCTGTCCAACGGGAGAAACGATCAATCATAGTTAGACAATAGCGAAATCCTCTTGATGGTTGCAATGGTCCAACCATATCAATATTGACGTGGTCGAATCGGTCTGAAGAAGTAAAATACTTGCAAAGTGGTGTTGTGACGGTGAATTTTGCTTCTTTGCCCATAGTTGACAATCTCTTTTCATGTTTGGCCAGACAAATTTTTCAGCTATAAACTTTGTGGCCTTTTTAGCACTAATATGGCATAAATTATGGATTGGTCGAAAGCGATTTTACGAAAATCTTTTGTTAAAAATGGGAGTACGGATTCGGTTGAAATGTCACAAAAAATTGACAAATTGGTATCGGGCAACAAGATTGTTTTCAATTGAAATTTTGACTTAGAGTTGGGAGTACTTTTAATGACGCAATAACTCATCATAATCTATAGCGTTATTCACATGCATTGGCACTACGGGTGAAAGTGCATCCGCGATGATGTTGTCCTTTTTACGTATGTGCCGTATATCAGTAGTGAATTGGCTCAAAAAATCCAAATGGCGTATTTGTCTAGGATTTGCCTTGTCAAGCTCTCTGTCTCAGGTACCGTATTTAGGTTGGGCTTCGGTTAAGCGCTTGAAATAAAATCCGAGTGGTTGAAGACTTTTTCCAACTACTTGTAAAACGGCACCGATCTGATGCATTAACCATAAGTGCTAGCTGTGTGTCAGATTTAGAGAAGGTAAGATATGTAGCATCACGTAGTTGCGTTTTACATTCTTTAAATGCGCGTTTTCCTTCTTCGCTCCAATTGATTATGGTTCTATCAATTTTCTTGTTTCCTTGAATGAATTCGTATAGAGTTGCTTGTTGGGAGGCAGTATTTGGTATAAATTTTCGGTAAGAGTTTATCATCCCCATAAAACGTTTTAAATCACACACTCGCTGCGATAATTTATATTGAGTCATAGCCGCTACTTGGGGCGGATGACATTATTATTCACAGTAAAACCAAGAAATATTACTTCGATTTTTGCGAAATTGCATTTGGATGGGTTGATGACGATACCACATATTTGTAAACGCATTTTACATGTTCTTTGTGTTGTTCTAAATTTTTTGAAGCTATCAAAATGTCGTCTAGGTCCGGTGATCGTTTTTGTTGTCTGTTGTGGGAATTACGCTGACTTCGGCCCCGGTATCTACTAGAAATTTTAAATTGTAGTTTTTGTCACTAATAATGAGACGGTGTTCCACTTCTTTGAAATAAAATAATATACAAACTAATTAGAGCAACATTTCTATGTTTTTATTTATTAATTTTCAGTTATTTATGTATGTACTAATATTTAAACATATCGCGCCGTAACCGCCAAAAAAGCTTAACCAAAAAAAATAAAATTTTACAGGAGAAGGCTTTTTTTTAAATATCTTTGCTTTTTCTTCAGTTATTACCATGAAATTTAGTATATAAGTGTACTTTTCGCGATATACTTACATAATACAGCTAATATTGCTTACATTTTAGTATAATAACGGTAATTCTTATCACTTAAGCTTTTTTCACTGTCACTCTTATAACCTACCGATGATATTTTTGTCAGTTAAGCTAAAAAATCTTTTTTAAAGAAAAAAATTTATAATATCAACGTTTATATATTATATACGATGGTGGACATTGGGTAAGCACATTATCTATATATACTTTTTGGAATCAAAATTTTTTTACTTGTTTATTATTTTAATCATTTCTATGTATTAATGTATCACTCGCGGTCCAAGGAATACGTAGCATTAGTTTACTTTAGTTTTGTTCGTTTCAATTCATTTATTTTGTGTTAAAATAGAGCAAAACCTATGAAAATGGCTGGACAGTAATTTAGCACAAATTAAAAAAAAAAATTTCAGCAAGAAAAAAAGCAAAACTACTTATTTATTTTATTTAGAATTAAGTACTTGGTAGGATAACCCTTTTTCTTAATAACATTTTCACAACTCCTTGGCATACTGTCTATAAGTCCCACGCAAAGTTTCTTTGGATTTGCTTGCCATTTCTTTCTAATTTCTGTCCATAAATCACTAAAATTTTTAGGTTTAACAACGATACTGTGTTGCTCTAAATAATTCTATGGGTTCACTATAGGATTAAGATCTGGTTATTAAGTTGACCAATTAAAAATTTCGGTTCTAGTTTGCTCTAAGTGGAGTCACTGTATATGAAATTTATTTTGAATAATTACCACCATCAAATCGGAACGATGGGACCGCCACACGGTGGTTATTCCGGAAACTTTTTGATCAAGGTAATATTTTACATAAAATGCCATATAAGTGGCATGTTTTCCTCTGCACATAGAATAGTTGTATTAAAGCCGGCGCGGGTCAAGGCAGCTTCAGAGGTGCTTGCTACAGAACTCAGAGGCACGCACTTGGAAGGTTCAGGCTTCCCCTTATTTCTTCCTGCTTTATGTTTGATACCAGTAGCCTGCAGATTAGCTTGATCTGGTGTCTCCATCAGACTAACCTGGACCTGGTTAGTATTCGATTCACAACGATCCAAAGACGTCGTCGTGGGAATAGGGTCTCCGAAGATTATAAGGCCCTCGACCGGATACATGGGGCTCAGTTTCCTTTCACTCATATTCGGACAAAAAACAAAGTGCGTTTTATACATAACCACCATGTTGTAGATAACTGCCGTCCCTTTGGGAGCAGACAGACCACCAAGCCGCCAAACATGGAAACAGACACTGGTGGATTTCAGACAGTTTAATAGTGGACAAAGGAGTTCTAGGATTCAACAGACTGTATCCTTCTAATGTCCAAAGCTGACCAAGAATTGGAGAAAGTTCATCAAGAAGGTAACGCCTGATAGTTGCCACAGGCGGGAAAAGACAGACAAACGCTACTAGACAGTGGGAGTGGTTCTTAGTATAGTGCTTGCCACGAGCCACTCTGCCAGCTCAGTCTCATGGGTCTTACACATAAGCCTTTGCATCGCGACAAGATGGTTACCCTACCTGGTATATAGACCATAAATTGAAAAATGTGTCGTTATTACCAAAAAGACAAATATTCAAGTATCTTCTGTTTTTAATGCTTGTCTGTTCATCCATTCTTAACGAAAATCTTGCCGTAACATTGAATCCCTTATGTACTCACTTCTGGTGATAGTTGTAATCGGAATTCTATCCGCAGCGGCTAACTTCGCAACAATATTACATAACTTATCTTCCTTCTTGCAATACATATCCAAAGTGTTCTGTTTATTCTTTCTTTCATCTTGTTCTTAATTTTTGGTTACGTACTCTTCCAAAGATTCTTGATGTTGTAATTTTAAGTGGCGTAATAACCCGCTAGTACTTCGTTTCTTACAGGAAATAATTTTTTGAGCATAAAGTATATATCGCCTCCTCTTTTTTGCTGCTTGGTTTTTTAAAAATTTCCATTTAAAATAAAAATGTTAGTTAAAAGCTTCCAAAACAAACTCTGCTCGTACCTTCCAAACCCATAAGCATTTTGTAAAATAATAATTATTATTATATTTATTGTAATATTTAATATAAAATCCGATCGTAAAATGTACGTTAAAATTTATTTTATTTTTTAATTTTATCGATGTAGAAAATTAATATGTACATTGAGTTAAATGTCAAATTGAATATAAAATTCTTCTTCTCTATATCAACACATGCATATATGCCTTAAATGATTACGAAAATGGAAAAAATAGACCACCATTTAATGTATTATTGTTACATTCATATATACTACATATTATATATACTACACATACTACATTCATATATACTACACATTTTATATACGTGTGTATTTCCAATTTCAAAATTTTTATTGTATATGTAAACAGTACCGGGAAAGCGGGAAAAAAGAGAGATTAATTTCCCGGAAATCCCGGAAAAAAATCTATATGCAACACAAAGACTCTCAGCAACGCTGGAATGGTTACTCTAATATTATTCTATATGTACATATATTGCAGCGAAGCTCGTTCATATGGTTCAAGTTACGATATTTTTCGCTGCTACCAAACAGTTTCCTGAAATGTACTAAAATCAACTGGGTCGCTAACCTTAGTCTTTCAATTTAAATAATATCATACAGTATTTATTGATATTGCTTTTATAATTCCTGGAATAAGTGTTTTTGTGTTATTTTTTTATAAAAAAATTAACAAATCGTAATAAATTAAAAATGCTAAAAAACCTTGTGTCAAAAAAAATCATACTCTTTGTTTACATTATTTCAAACGGCAGCTATAATTACAATAAAAAACATGTGTGTTGGACATATAAAAAGAATTATATACAACAATTTTTCATATATGAGATGCACACTCTATACTCTTAGCTTGCACATAATGAACTAAAGATCCAGTTAGACGTGATAACGACATATTTGCAATATAACAAACCAACCTCGTAACTAACACTCTGATCGATTAGCGAAGGTCCCTCAAAGTACAAACTTCGAGTCTCAATTGATCTGTTAAATCTGCGTTTTATTTAATTACACTGGTCTACAAAAAACAATAAATGTTCTCTGATGCATCAGAAAAAACATGCGGTGGCGTATATTCGGTACGATTTTTATTCATTTGTTGTCTTCTGAAACAAGAGTAGCCCTATTAGGTCGGTATCCTTGCCTCATCTTGAATTGTGTGGTGCTGTATTAGCATCGGAGCTTGAAAAAAATTTGGTTAACCCTTTTGATGTTAAAGCCTTTACTGGTTGATTAGGTGAGATCACTAAGGAATATGTTTGTATATTTGTTTGTTTTGCTACCAAGGCTCTTCATTAAAATGCGAAGTCGGACTTATCGACGGATGTATTTTTAGCTGTCTTTAATCGCCTTATTTTGAGAAGAGGTTGTCCCCATTCTTTCTTCTCCGATAATGGTAGAACTTCGTAGGTGCATCAACTGAAATATCTAGAGACTTTACCACCTTCTTGAAGGAATGTCAGGCCAAGATGTGTCCTAGTCTTGGTAACACTAGTTTAAA